>SNQJ01S0170936.1:0-20552 GCA_010110895.2 Picea sitchensis | reverse complement strand
TGCTTATTATGCTCTTATCTTTATGAAATGCAAAGAACTATAATAATGGCATAAACATTAACAGCCAACCCCCTTATTTATAAAGGAGAGGTGAAGGATTAGGGTTAGGTCACAAGACACTTGTGACTTTTGGAAAAGTGACAAGTGGACCAACCCTAAAGTATTTTTGTCTTTTTACAAAAAATAACCTTATCCTAAAATAGAATCTTATCCCAAAGGGAATATTATCCTAAAGGGATCAAATCAAATATGATTTGACCTCTTAATTACAATGTATACATATCAAAAAGTAAATCATGCGAGACTTCATATTACAAAAAGTCATTTTTCATAAAATGACAAAACCAATATGCCACATCACCATTTGCCTTGGGATTTGTGCTATCCCAAAGGATCTTTGAATACTGCCATGTTTTGCAGCTGTAGGTGAGGTGGTTTAGGACAATTCTCGGCCATCCATGGTTGCCAGATTCACCGGGATGAAGCCCCAAGGTGTGGGGAATTCGCTGAGTTGCTTAGGAGGGAAAGGGGCCTTTTAGATTTGGTCGTTGTAAGTAAGGAAATTCCCACTGTTCATGCATTTTTCATACTTGATTATATGCCCCCTTTTATTCCTTTAAGTTTCCATATGATCTGGCTAAAGCATGGCCTCGATTTGGGCTTGTTTCGGTGAGGGGATCCCCTGGGTCTGAACCTTGCGAGGATCTTCCCTTATACTAAAAAGCCACAAAAATATTATTTACTATGCTCGTGCTATATCTTTGTCTTCTACCTTCCCTCTGGGATTTGTTTGGCACAAATCCAACTCCGGATGAGTAAGATATGGCCTCGGGAAGGTACCCAGAAGGAGTCGACTCAGAGACTGATCAGGGAAGATTTTGAAGTTGGGGAAAAATTCATGGTTGGACACCAGAATTGACAGTCTGCTACAGGCCTGCATACCTATAGCCAAAATGAGTTTTCCTCACCCGATCCAATTTGGCCTCAGAGGCCCCCAATTAGGCCTCCTTCTGGCGCATGCTTGTCGACCAATAATGAGTCATTGTCGCTCTAGGACATGCCACTAAAATTCTGGGCTAAATTTGCAGAGGTGAATGCCGTGGATGCATTCTGTACTTCTCCCCGGTCGTTTTAACTATTCACGGGTGAAACTCCACCTCTGTATGGAGAAGTTATGGAATTAACATGTCCAATAACTCTTAGGGAGGGGAAATCAAAATTTTAACATATAGTTTAAAACCCATTTTTTAATTTTTATTTAAAATTTTATTTATATTTTAATCATATATCATAAAAAATCTTTAAAAAATGATTTTAATTATGAATATATATAATATATATATATAACTAAAATTAAATTCAAAAATTAATATAAAATAAAATTAAAAACAAAATAAAATTAAACTTAAAATTTAAACAAAATTTAAACTACTATTAAAATTAAATTAAATCTAATACTAAACTAGCCCTGGCACCCCTGGTTACCCATACGACCAAGACCAGTATTCGAAGCTCGTGGGGAGGGAGATGAGGAGGAGATGCGTGGAGCGAAGAGAGGGGTTGGGGAGGAGGTGGAGGGAAATGGTGGTGGGCACTTAGGCATGGAGGGACGGGGTTGCAATTGGGTAGTGCACAGGATGACATGGTGGTTGTGGGAGAGGAGGTTGCGTGCAGGAGGAAAGGGGAAGAGAGAGATGGGGGGAGGGGAATGCATGCGAGTGTGTAGAAAAGGGAAAGGTTGGGCAATGTGCATGGAGGTGGAGAGGGGTGAGGGTTTTGGTGCAGGCACATGGGGATGGAGGTGTGCGCAGACATGGAGGAGGGGGAGCTCGGGCTGGGAGGAGAGTGGGAGGAGGAGGTATAGTTGTTCCATGGAGTTGCAGTTGGAGTTGTTGCAGAGGTGGTGAGGGGGTGGTGGTGGCACCCCTATGGTGGATGGGTGGCCAGCCACCCCCAAAAATTAAATTTTTAAACTTTGGCAAAGTGGGTTTTTTCTTTCTGTAACAGATGTTTTTAAATAGGAGGTCATGGGTTCAAACCCCCTCCCCAATTTTGAATTTCTTGGAAACTCTAGAATTTCTGGGAAAGGAGAAGGGAGGGAGTTGGAGTTCAAAGCCCAGGGATTGCCAATAACATGTCTAGGCCTGCATATTCAACAAATAACTCAGAATTTAAAATTCTAAAGGAGCCATGGAGGCTTGGGCCTGGTGTCCAAGAGGGGTTATAATCCCCTCCCCTTTGCATCTTTTTCACACACAGAACTACCTGAACTCAACAACTAGAAAATAAAACAGAACGAACCAACCAATACCACAACTAAACCAGACAAATAAATATCAGTTTGAAGGCAAAAACATAATCTTTTTCATGCAAGATCTCATCATAACCAACAAATTTTCCTTGGTTTTTTTTGTGAATTGGAATTGATGGGTTACCTAGTTCACTTCCTAAAGAATGTTGCATGGTGGTTGGCTGCCCACTACCATACAACCTCCCTCTATTATCCTCCCTCTACTGTCATAGGTATATGTTTCATAGCACCCCCCCCCTCCCTTGGCCAAAATGTCGAAATGGCTTGAGAGAGGGGAGAGAGGGGGTTTTGAATTTTCCAATTTCGCAAAAAAAAATAAAAAAATTCCAAAAATTGCATGAGGTTACGTGCCTTCTTCATTTTCCAATTTTTTGAATATTGTTTTAATAAAATTTTCCAATTAATTTTTTAATATTTCTTGAAAAATGTGCAAGATAAAGTTTGACTTTGACTTTGACTTTGACCCTGCTACTATTTACTTAGCCCAAAAATGTTGCATGGTGAGACAGAGTCAGAATCAGACGCAGGGAATGTCGTTGGATATTCAGTGATGAGCCCATTGAGAATATGGTGCCACCAATCCCAAATAATGTCACCTCAGCCCTCAAATTCGGCCTGGAATAGTGGTCGCTTAAGACCCCTGACTAGCTGGTGGGCCCATATGACACCCAATCTTGCGAAATGTGCCAAATCATCATACGACGTCTAATCAAGGAAAATGAGGCATCGTCGTAAAGGTATCGACGAGTAATTCAACAAGGTGACCATAGATTTGTGTGTTGGGCCATTAATGGTTGTTTTATCTATCATGAAACCCTTCCATGCGAGTTGGTTTGCCCCCTTTGCCTGAAATAATTGATCAACTTGTGACAGCTCTAACCAGGCCATATGAGGTCGAAAAGAGGAAAATGAGGATTCGTTGGAAAGGTATCTGAGTTTGTTGCAGTTTGATGTCACTGAATACCTGATTTAAAACCCTTTACCAACACTTTTTAAACCCCGAAACACTGCAACAAATTTGGTGTCTGAAATTGGTCATGAACTTGCGAAAGCTCGTTCTTACCAATTGGGGGTCGAAACCAAGAACAAAATATACCATTGGAAAGGTTTCTCACTTCCATACAACAATGTCTAGGTTTGATTTTCCTTTTGAGACAAGAATCTGAACGTAATCATACCAGGAATTCACAACTAGTTTCGGCCTTTCGGGTGACGCTAACTTTGCGTCCTCTGTACGGGGTAATACGAACTCAAAATCGGGCTCATGATATCCCATTGGAAATATTTTCCTGATCCCTACAACATGGAATCATTGTATTTATTTAATTGTAACCAGATTTCATTTTATTCTTAGCAAAAGATCCTCGTCCCCAAGGGACCCACCTAGTGACAGGCGAAGGGGGCCAACGTTAAAATTCTTGTAGACTGCGTGCTTAGCTCATGAAACCTGAACCAAACAGTCTTGACATGAGGAATAAACGATTTGGGAGGGTTCACAAGCCCCTGAAGGTATCCAAATGATACTCTTTCAAGGGAAGAGGCCATAGTAACTATGACCCCCACCAATGTCTTCGACTGAAACCATAACACCAAGGGATGTTTGTGGAGCAATGACTGTGTAAAACACCATGTTGAGCCCAAAGAATATTTTTGGGTCAAAATTCTTGGCGCAAGAGGGGGAATGCCTTCTAAATCATGTAGAACAATGGGATCACCCACGTGACAGGCGGGAATACTCGATGTAAATTTATACTTTCAAAGTGATCGATGTGGGTGAGGGGGGAATTCAATTGTAGTATAAGGACCATTTTTCACATTAGGGATAACCGAAGAATGAAAGTGGTGTAGTAAATATATACAATAGAATTTATACTGAGATTCACATAAGATAGAAGAATGGGAATAATGACCCAGGTTTTGTTGAGCAATGTGGCCCAAGTGACATGGGTTCCTCACCCAGATTATGGATTAACTGTGAGAATCGAGGCTTAAGGTGAACCTTGGATCAACACAAATTCTCATGCATACCTTCGATTCTCGACACACAAATAAGAAAACAGGGATTTTTTGAAATCAACAACCAACCAGAGGAAAACTAGCAAGCAAACCAGTCAAACTAGGGAATAAAGAAATATAAAATATTGTGGCAATAGGTGTTGAAATATCAAGTGCTCATAAGTGATGGAAATTTGTAGGAAAATGACCATTGCTTGGAGAAATCAGATTGTAAGTGGTCAGGTAAAGTGCAGTTTCAATCACATAGCTATGTAATCCATCATGCCATCATGGTTTTCAGCTTCATCAGAGAACGATATGCTACCTCCTTAGACTTTCCCTGCTGACTTTGATGAAATAACAATCAGGTTTACTCCCATTTAAGATGACTTTAAGACAGAGTTTCCCAAAATGTCATGTATGATAAAAGGGATCATAGGAGTTCAGTATTTTCAAGCAACCGCCTAACAATAAGGAAAATACCCTTCCCATTGAACCCCAGACAAACAAAAAATAAGACAACTGGAAAATTAAAGAGGGCTTATACTCCAAAATCGAAACCAAACAAACAAAAATACTCAAAGTTGAAACCAAGCAGGAAAAAATGTTTCAAGATTGAAACCAAGGGGCAAAACGACTCAAGGTTGAAACCAAGGGAAATATACAAGTGTGAAAAGGTAACATTAAATACATACAAGAAGGAAAATTAGTAACATTGAATACATACAAACAGAAAAAGAAGAAGTGGTGACTTACGTACAAGATAACGAGGTCTCTCGGGAGTAAAAGAACTTTAGGTGACGACCATTCACAGGGAATTGAAGTGGTTAGCCATCCAAGGTTTTTAATATGAAATCATTTGTCCCTAAGACCTCATAGATTGTGTAAGGACCCAACCATAAAGAATCAAACTTGTGATGTTTGGATGGGGCCTCGTGTTCTTTGTCCCATAATAAGACATCATCTCCTACTTTGTAATTTACCATTGTGGATATTTTATCGAAGGAATGTTCAACAATGTCTTTCTTCTTTTGGAGGTGTTGGAATGCGTCCTTTCTTACCTCTTCTAGTACAACGAGTGTGTCTAAACGTTGTTGTAAGGGTTGGAAATCATATTCTGCCTCAACAATAGCCAACCTCAAGGATGGAATTTGTAAGTGAACAAGCAAGACAACAGGAGCTCCATACACTAGAGTGTAGGGACTTTGACTCGTTGCTGTCTTAGGGGTTATACGATCAACCCATAAAGAAAAGTTTAGCTTTGTGTGCCAATCATGATTTTTATCCTTGACTGTCCTCTTAAGGATCCAAATTAGATTTTCATTTGTTGATTCGGCCAATCCATTACCTTGGGGGTAATAGTTGGAAGATCGAAAAAGTTGGATGCCATATGTAACACCAAGGTGGAGCATGACATCAGACATGAAAGTTGATCCATTATTAGTTAATATCTCAATAGGGGTTCCAAAACGGGATAAAATGTTACGTTCAACGAATTCGACCACCTATTGACTCCTAGCGTTCCTAAGAGTGATTGCTTCAACCCACTTTGTAAAGTAATCTATGGTTGTTAAGATGAATACGTGACCAGGGCTGGAAGGCAGTGAAATTTTCCCAATAAAGTCCATGCCCCATCTTGCGAAAAGGACTTGGACTTCAATAGGCCTAAGGGGAAAGGCAACTAATTTTTTCTTCCCAGTGAAGCGTTGGCAAGATTCGCACTTTTGAACTAGTAAATGGGCATCTTTGTGGAGTGAAGGCCAAAAGCAACCTGCATGTCAAACTTTTGTTGCAGTGGTTTTGGCTGAAAAGTGACCTCCACAAACCCCAAAATGGCATTGTTCATGTGTCATTTGGGCTTGGTCAGGAGTCAAGCATTGTGATAAAACCCCATCAAGGTTTCTTCGGTAAAGAATTTGGTCTTATAAAACATACCAGACAACTTTCAAATGAACCATTCATTTGGATTTAGTATCCATGTCTTGTGGGCACACACCATTGATCAGGAAATATGCAATAGGTCCATACCATGGTTGTGAGGCTAAATCAGTTTCGTTAACCAGTTCTTCTAAAGAAATCAAGTCATCTACTTGAGTTGGTTCAGCTATGACCGAGGGGTGGGATTGGGTTTGCAATCCATCCAGCCCTGTCCCCCTTATGGTTTTCATCGGTTTAATATACAAGTCATACTCTTGCATACGCATGATCCATTTGGACCACTTACTATGAAATTCAGTTTGATTCAAGGTAGTGACTAAGAGAGATGTAGGCACAAAACCTGAACTTTGTGGCCTTGGATGTAATGTCAAAATTGCTCCAAGGATATATACAAAGAATAACCATGTTTCTCCATTGTAGAATAGTTCAGTTGGTGTGTCTTCAAATTTTGGCTCACGAAGGCGATTGGTCTAAGATATTCCTCATGATCCTTTTACAATAAGATTGCAGAAATTGTGTCCTCTGATGAATTAGTGTACATGAAAAAGTCTTTAGAGGGATCAAGACTGATTAACAGAGGGGCATAAGAAATGCCTTGGTTAATGGATTCAAAATCTTGACAGGTAGGGGGGTCCCATTTAAACCGAATGTCCTTCTTCATAAGCTGATTTAGAGGTTTAACTACTTGAGCAAAATTAGGAATGAAGCATCTCAAGAAGTTTATATTTCCAAAGAAATATTGCATTTCCTTTTTATTAGTAGGTAAGGGCAGATTTTTGTTTGCTACCACTCTCCTGGGATCCAATTTGACACCTTATTGAGAGACGATGTGACCCAAAAGTTTTCCCTCCATAACACCAAAAATGGTCTTCTTAGGATTTAAAGATATGCCAAACTTACGACATCTAAGGAGAACCTGCCTGAGGTGATCAAAGTGACTACTTCGTTCTTTGGAAAATAATGTGAGGTCATCGAAGTAGACAACAATGATCTTACCCAATAAGCCTTTGAAATCAATGGCCATGTGTTGGCATAGGAGCAGACCCAGGGTTCAATGCTACAATAGTGCACCAACAAAACCCTAACTACTGGCCCTTTTGGAAACACCTGTGAAGCAGATGAAGTCTCACCTGAGGTAGAGGTAGGGGTGGTTGCAGGACTCCAATGTCTACAACCTTAGCTAGGACACAGATCTGTGATTGTAACACCTTGACAAAGCACTTAGCAATATAGTTCATCAATGTTTAACCAGTATCTACTTTGTAGGTAAAACCGTAATTAAAGAGCATCACAGTATTCAACTAGATCTAGCATCTAACAACCCTTAGCATAACAAAACAGATTAGATCTAGAAGATTCAAGCACTAAGCACATTCACACAGTACAGATCCAACATTTACTCTCATTATAAAGAACAAAGCAATAATAGATCTACCTATCATTCATCTCTATCAGAGCACTAAGCAAGTAAATACATAAATACATCAATGCATTGCACAAATCATTCACAACATAGGATGTACGTGGTTCACCCCCACCCTGGGGCTATGTCCACCAAATCTCCGTCTTCTTTATTATATTTCTTCAATCTTCTTACATGCACAAAGCCTTCAGATCAACTTCGCAGAGGATAGGAGATTTGTGCACTCTTCGCTAGATCCTCCTTCCCCAAGCTAGGTTACAACACAAAGCCTACATAAAATCCCTTACAACCACTTGCACTCAGCCTTGAAAACATACAAAAAGCACTTACAATTGTTACTTGCACTCAACACCACCTACAACTGACTTTTCATTCGCACTTAGCCATTCACACTCACTACATCGCCTAGAATCTATTTATACATTACAAAATCGGGCCTAAACATGGGTAAACCCTTGGGCCAACATCCTCATACCCATTACATAATCCAAAATCCCAAAAATCCCTAAAAGGAGGCTGAGATCCCATGATCTCCGCTTTGTTTTGTGCTCTTCCTTCGACATCCTGTCGAAGTCCCAAAAATAGGTCTAACATGACCAAGGATACTCAAAACTGGGTCAAGGGCCAACAAACCCCCAACACTCACTTGTGACTCATCTCAAGTCACTTTGATATGGGTAATTATGATTCAAAATCCTCGAGCTTTTCTCAATATGCTTCGACTTGTTGCTATACCACGGCCTCCTATTCAACGAACTCTTGGATAACATCTTCATTGACAGGTCCCTCTAGGCGTTGTTCTGCTACAGTGACAACTTGTTCTAGTTCTGCTCCTCGGCCTTCAATCTCTGCGAATAGTTGGCAAGCCTCATCCTATATAGGTTGGAGCCTCTGAGTCACTTCCATGAATTTTCTCTAAATGGTGTGGACCTGCTATTGGGCAGTGTGCTTCTCTTGGGATCGCTTCATCCTTTCAACAGTTGACAGGGGCTTCAACTATGCCTATATTGTTTCTTCTTGATACTTCGCCTCTTGGAGATATGACTCTAGTGTCTTCAGTTATGGATTCTCAGTGAGTCACTCATGTGTCTGGGCACTGTGATCACTCAGTTGTTTACATTCTAAGGCAAGGCCCTTGATTCTTTCAACTGTGCCTCGAGCAATATCTTCCCTTTGATCCCTCATATCCTGCGGGGTGTCGGGCACTCTGTGGAGCTCTAAGTCTGATATTATTTGTTGTAGCTGTTGGATAGCTTCTGTGAGCTGGTCTACTTGATGCATTACTTGGTCTTCTACCTTTGTCTCTAAGCCTATCACAGAGAGAAGTGATTTGTTGACTGCTTCTTGCACTTCGAGTTTCCTTGCAAGCAACTATTCTTTTTCCTGCTGAATCTGTGCTTTCTCCTCTTCAAACTTTGTTTGGAGGGAAACCTTCTCTTGCTCTGCAACTCAATGTTGTTCTAATACTACTTCTTGCAGTTGCTTCAAGGCATGGGTGGCTTGTTCTGTTTCTTCTTGTGTGCGATGAAGGCGAGCTTTGGTCGCATCAACTAGTCGTCGGAGTTGGGCTGGCTCATCTCCCAACTTTGGGTTTCTCGATGGAAAGGGTGCAATGGACACTGCGCGAATGGACTGAAGGGCCTACTGTACCCCTCGGAGTTTGACCTCAATCCTGTCATACATATCCTCCTGCTTAGTTTCTTGTTTCTGCAAGATTTCCTGTGAGGCGTCATTCACAACTGCGATGATGAAGTCAAAATCATTGACAGTGAGCACAGTCTGCATCTTGGTCAAAGTGGCTCTGGATTTCTTCCGGTAAGAGGGTTTCAGGGGAGAAACCTTACTCTTCTTCAGGGGATCAACCTCATCTCTAGGCGGTGTTACTTCACCTTTCTTATGCTCATCTTCTTTTCCATTTATCTCTTCTACTTTGTCATCACCCACTCGATCAGGTGATACTGAAGCAGTCTTCTCTGATGCGCTGCTTAAGTCGTGGACTTATTTAGTCTTCCTCCTTTTGTTGGGTTCATGTGTGTCATGTTCCTTGTGAGCAACCTCTGAGCTGTCTGTTTCAGGGTCAGACATCTCTGCAGGGTCAGCAGGGATAAGGAGGTATGTTGACCAGTCCTTAGTGATCTCCTCGAGGTCCTCTTTCGTAAGCTTGTAGTACGACTGAAGATCCTCCTTATGTTCATCTTCTTGCGTAGTAATATAGATGAAGTGATGATTTGTGAGGAACTTCATAAGGGGTCAGAACCTCTATAGGGTGTTTGGCATCATGAGAGGTTCAACTTCGATGGCTCTCTCTAGTTGGAGATAATATGTGTGAAAAATTGTGTTCGACTACCATTGCTTTCCCATGTCGCTCGAGTACCAGAGCGTGCTGAAATTCGCAGCGAGCGGGTCGAACAGTTCAATGTCTGGGAAGGTTGCACCTTCCAGAATATCCCAAGCAATAAACACAATGAGGATCAGGATCTAGCTAAATTGGAACTCGTAGCCTTGATCCTATGCTTTGCGACAGTCTAATTATAGCTAATTAACTAGGTACTTCACCCAGTTCATCTGTAGGCCTTCTACATATTTCCATGTGAGGTCAACGACAAAGCCTATGACCTACATGGGTCTGTTCTTCCTTATGATATTTACTGCAATTAATTGGCATGCTAGGTGCACTGAGCCATTCTGGATGGAAGCTACCTTGTAGCCTCGCGTCCCCTTCTCAACATCGTCATAGTTATCCTTGATATTCTGTTCTAACGCACGATCTGTGGATTTTCCTGGATATAAGTCCCGCAGGTTGGGTCCTTGCATACTCAATCTTATGATCCTATGGATCAACATCAGATTGATTGTGATACAATGGTGTAGCCATAAGTAGCCGCCATGGTAACATAAAAGTAGGAGCTTCACATAGGCGTTAACCTCCTGGTGCCTTCCAATGTGTGGGATTTTCATTACATTCAGTAGGGTGGACTGCACGAGGTTCATCGTCCATGGCTAGGGGATTATTTTCAAGTTCTTCACCTTCATCCTAGTCAAGTATTTATACGGGGCCAACATACTATGATTCTTGCGGTCTCCTAGGTTGAAGTCGTTGAACTTCAACATTGCGATCTTGTCCTGTTGTGATCAAACTACGCATATCCCCTTCGAGAGGTATGCGGTAACCATGGTGTACTCAAAATCTCTTGGAACACTATCATGACTCACCGCATCAGCTCGAGGCGGGAAGTAGTCGAGCAATATGGTCGGAATCAACTTTTCATTTCCTAGGTCATCTGTGTGCTTGGTTCTCTTTTCTGTGAAAACTCGTGATGGCCTGGATTCGCTAGCGGTTGATGGAGAGGATTTCACTCCTCTCGTCGATGACGCTTGAATACTTGTAGACATTACTTTCTCCTCCATGAGATCGATGAGAAATTCTTCGACAATTTTCTCCGTGGCGCTGAGATCGTCCGACATACACGCTTAGATCAGATGGATGAATGAATGCGCAAAACAATAGAACTATTGTCAATCTTACTAATCATAGTGAAGTAGCAATGAGTTCTCTCTGATACAATTCACAAAAAAAAAATTGGTGCAACATTCGACGGAATAAGTAGACAACTAGGTAACAAATCTCTCCAATGGGCGAGGAGCCTTCATTAATTTAGTTCTACCCGTTATGGCACAGTCCCAACGGTCTTATGGCGAGATTCCTGGCCATAAATGACGTTCTAACCATTCGTGGTGTCGGTCTAACGGCTATACTATTTCCAACAGCTATATTGCTTCACCATGGAAAAGTGCCATGTGATGTTGTCCTGATATCCCGACGAAGTTCCTGTTTTGCAAATTTTCCCTTTGCAAAGTTCCCTCTGAAACCTTCTGTAACTTTTCAATCTTTTTTCTCTTCTTACGTAGCCTTCTATCCTTTTTCCTAGTGATCTTCATCTCGTTATTCCTCTTTCCATTCTGATTCTTGTCTTCTTTTGGCATAGTAACTTCGCACTGTTGAGATTCTTTCCTAATATTCGACTACAATACTTCTTCTTTATTTGGGGTAGGTGCTTCAGTCTTCTGTGAGTCTTATTGGGTTCTTTCAACTTCGACATCCAAGTTAAATAGATTTGATATGTTCTCTTGTTCCTCAATCAAGTGTGTGATCCTCCTAATCATGAAATCTTTTAGTTCTTGCTTCTTCTTCTCTAAGGCTTCTTCTTCTTTCCTTCTGGCCTGATCCTTTTCAATCCAAGGTTTTCCTATTACTATAGAAAATGGGGCATTTTTCTCAATAAATTTAACAACTTCAAATTCTTCTTCTGTCGAATTTCCATGGGTACTCATAGATATCTGGGTAAGTATTCCACATAGGGTTATCAACTTTCCTCTAAATAACCCTATTCCTCCCAATGAAGGAATCATAGCAAGCTTTCCTACAACTTCCCAAGTTCTTTCTGTCATGACATTCACCTGCGTTTCTTCATCCAAAACACAGTTAATGTCGAACTCTCCTATCATTTCTTCTATGCACTCTTTTTCTTTGAATATCTCTGATAAGTTGATATGTCGGTGGTCATTCAAGGTTTCTTTCATTTGCAGCAATACAGTCTCTGATTCTGTCTGGGGTTCTGCCACGATCTCAGTTTCTTGACCTTTCTCAGGGTCTACTTGTTCCATATTCATTCTTTCAAGCTTAGCAATCATTCTAGGGCAATCTAAAACTTCATGGTCCATAGCTTTACAACAAAGACAACTAGGTCTTCTACCAGGAAATTCCTTAGCCAGATGACCTGATCTTCTGCAACTGTAACAAAGGGTTAATCCTCTCTTTCTCTTAAATAATCCCCAGCCTTTCTTGTAATGCGCACTAGGATCATAGTAGTTAACTTGCAAAAAATTCTTTCTAGGATCTTGCATCCATTTGTTAGTCCAAACATTCTTTTTATGCATAGGTATACCATGTCTTTCACTATTATTATAAGATCTATTCATATCAAATCTTCTTTCATCTAGCCACACCCTACTTTTCAAGCTAAGACAAAATTTATCAAACATACTAAGATCCATACTTTTGAAACAAAAATTTCCACTTATCTTACCTTTAACAAAGCACAAATCTTACAGATCTTACCTCTTTTCTTTAGATTGGACTTCTTTTCTTATCACAGATCTTTCACAGATTAAGTAGGATGTTGCGCACTAGGGCAACATATCTACGCACAAAGCTTTCACAGTTTCAGGTCAGATCTTTTCATAGAGCTCCTTTTTCCTCAGTTTCCATCAATCACAGTTTTAGGTCTGGGCAACAGAACAATTTGTTGGCACAGGGGTAGACCCAAGGTTCAACGCTACAACAATGCACCAACAAAACCCTAACTACTAGCCCTTTCAGCAACACCTGCGAAGCAGATGAAGTCTCAATCGAGGTAGAGGCAGGGGTGGTTGCTGGACTCTAGTGTCTACAACCTTAGCTCGGACACAGATATGTGATTGTAACACCCTAACAAAGCACTTAGAAATATAGTTCATCAATGTTTAACCAATATCTACTTCGCAGGTAAAACCCTAATTACAAAGCATCGCAGTAGTCAACCAAATCTAGCATCTAGCAACACTTAGCATGACGAAATAGATCATATCTAGTAGATTCAAGCACTAAGCACATTCACACAGTTCAGATCCAACATTTACTCTCATTATTAAGCACAAAGAAACAAAATATCTACTTATCATTCATCTATATCAAAGAACTAAGAAAGTAAATACATAAATACATCAATGCATCACACAAAGAATTCACAACACAGGATGTACGTGGTTCACCCCCACCCTGGGGCTACATCCACCAACTCCTCGTCTTCTTTATTAGCTCTCTTCAATCTTCTTACATGCACAGAGTCTTCAGATCAACTTCGCAGAGGACATGAGATCTGCATACTCTTCACTAGATCCTCCTTCCCCAAGCTAGGTTACAGCACAAAGCCTACATATAGTCCCTTATAGCCACTTGCACTCAACCTTGCAAACATACACAAAGAACTTACAACTATTACTTGCACTCAACACCACTTACAACTAACTTGTCATTTTCACTTAGACATGCATACTCACTACATCACCTAGCATCTATTTATAAATTACAAAATCGGGCCTAAACATGGGTAAACCCCTGGGTCGACATCCCCATACCCGTTACTTAATCCCAAATCCCAAAAATCCCTAAAAGGGGCCCAAGATCCCGCGATCTCTGCTTCCACCTTTGACATCCTGTCGAGGTCCCAAAAATAGGTCTAACATAAACAAGGATCCTCAAAACTTGGTCAAGGGCCAACACCATGGCACGTTGAAATGTGTTCCCAGCATTAATGAATCCAAAAGGCATATTATTATATGCATACGTGCCCCAACGAGTAGTGAAGGTGGTTTTATGACTATCAAAAGGCTCGAGGACTATCTGATTTTAACCTGAGAAACCATATAAAAGGGACATCATTTGAGACCCGGAGACTTGTTGGAGAATCTCTTCCATTGGTGGGATGGGGTAGTTGTCTTTTATGGACACCCTATTCAAATGTCAAAATTTGACACATAAACAAATATCATCGGTTTTCTTCCTAACGAGAACCAAATTAGATACCCATTGTGAGTAACAAACATGGTAAATGACCCCAGGTGCTTCCATCTTGTCCAATTCAGCTTTAATTTTTTGTTCCAAAGTAGGGTTGTTCTTTCTTTGTCTCTACCTATAAGGTTTCGAATCAGGGATTATGGGTATGGCATGGACTATCTCCTGCATATCGAAAAACTTGAGATCCTCGTAGGACCAAGCAAAAACATCCTTGAAATCTGTCAAGAGTTTCTTGAATTGGGTGATATCATAAGGGGAACACTATGAACCTATATAGACCATTTTTGGATCTTTCTCAGTTCCCAGGTTAATAGGGATGGCTTCCCTCACCTTCCTAATATATTCGCTATCAATACTAGGTGCAGAAGTAGTAGCATCATTGGAATCAAACATGGATTCTAGTACGGACAAACCATGGGGAATCTTATTTGTCTTCAATTGGATTATGTTCACGGTTTCCTCTTCCAACTCATGGTTGATATGTAAATCTTTGAATTCCTCCTTGTTTTGAAGGAATCTACAGATTTGTTTGTCAGTATCAAAAACTTTCCAAGAGTCGACATTATCAAGCAATGCAGGTCTATGTAAAATTTGGACCTTTATATCTTCGATAGGCCTTACGAAATCTGAACTGCAGCAAGAACCATCTAAGGCCAAAGTATCAAGTACGTGGTTTGCGGCCCTAAGCACAGCTTGAATGTTGAAATATAAGAACTTCTCAATAAGTTCCTTTTACCTTCAATGGTATTGTTTGAGGCGTGGGTTGTGAACTTCATATTTATCTCTAATTTGATTCACAACCAATTCAGAATCCCCACTCACGAACAAATGGCGTATTCCTAAGTCTAAGGCCTTGAACTAAGGCTTCATATTCATCCATATTATTAGTGTTAGAGAATTCTAACCGAAAAGAGAAAGGGTTTTCCTTCCCCTTAGGATCGCACAAAAGGACCCCAGCCCCAGATCCATGCTTGGATTTAGCACCGTCAAAATCCATACTCCACACCATTTCTTCTAACTTAGAAGGAGGGACATGTGCATCTTCCTTAGATAACACAGTGTACGTACCCATACCTGTATCTTGAAAAGACACATGTTTTGTATTGTAGGAAGAAGGTACAACCTGCTCTCGGTACTTTGGTTCCCTCCTAATGAAAACTTCAACACCCTTATGAGGAAAGGTGAAGTGGGTTCCCTCCATGAAGTAACGACCCTTTTTTACTTTGGTGGACCACTCCCTCCCTAAAAACATGCCATATTCTTCAGGTATATCTTCTATGATCACTTTTATGAGAATGCTCACCTCTAGATATTGGTCATAAGTAATGGATAAGTCCTTGATGTAACCGATGGTTTCTACAGTCCTTGAATCCAAAGCTAACAGGTCTTTACATGGGCTTGTGCATTCAAGACCTAGTATTCTCATGAATCGAAGGGGCATGACATTGTTCCTCTCTCCGATGTCAGCGACACAGTTATGGAGCACAAAATTAGAAATCAAAACTGAGATATAGAAAGGAGGAACCCCAGGGTCTAAATCAATAACATCATATGCTTCCCTAGGTTGAGAAGTGGACTCTTTGGAAAGAAGAACTCTCTATTCCGTTTGTGGAGTAGGCGGTGCTTGTAGAACACGTGAAAGGTTTTCAAACTGAGCGGGTGTTCTAAGAGCATCTAGTAATGTCATGTGGGCAAGAACCTTCACTAGATCTTCAACAACATTGTAAGGTAGTGGTGTTGGGAAGTAGGGTCATGGATTATTAGGCAAGTTTACCTTATTTGGGGTCCATGGAACCCAGTTCCTTGTAGGGGAAGGTAATCTACCATTCGCGGGAAGTTTTCCTTTTTCATTGTCCTTGGGATTGCTTTTGGTCTCTTCCACCCCTTGTGGAGTGGTTTTAGGGGCCTGACTCCTAGTTTCTACATCAAACCTTCCGAAAGAAAGAGGATCATCATTGCAGGGAATAGAGTCTTCCATGTTAACTTGGTCATTTTGGGAAGTGGAAGCAAGCTTGTTTTTGACTGGAGGTAGGGGGGATTTGTCATTTTTAGACAATTCCATGTGACGTGTATATGAGTAACAATACTCGAAATCATGGAAGTCTTAGAAAAAGTGACACCAATCCACTTCAAAAGTATGTTTCCTAGGAGGAGGAGTAGGAGGGAAAGGAGGTCTTGGCCTCAAAGGAGCAAAAAACTGAAATTCATTCACCTTTCGATTAAGGGAAAATATTTGGTTATTCATGTTCATTAATAACTTGAGTGTTTCCAAACTTTTCCTTTCTTCAATACTCAAAGTTTGGGTAGGTGGAGGTTCATACCAAGGACCCTCGTTTCGAGGTACCTCACTCCTAAGCCTCCCGTTAAAATGGGGTTGTGCTAAAGGTGAGGGAATCATATCGGATTCCTCCATGTTTCTTTCAATTTCCAGGGTGCTAGTCTTGACTGCATCTAAAGTTTGTATTGATTTATCTTTCAATATGTACTTTAAATTCAGATTCATAGAGGTCATGTAATAATGGAACAAATTGTTCCCAGATGGTTGGGAAGTAGTTGGGATCCTATTCAAGGTCGAGGTAAAGCGTTGATTAAAATTTTGTATTTTCTCACCCCCATGGATGGAGATGGTTGTGAAATCCCTGAGAAGGGAGGGCACATCATCCACCCCTTGGAAATGTTTCTTGAATTATTGGATCATAGTGTCCCAATATGAGATATTATCATTAGGAAGAAAGTGATACCATATTGCTGCTTCACCCTCAAAGGTTCTTACAAAAATTCCAATGATGACATCGGGAATTGTTATGTCCATAAGTGCTAATGCATCATAGAATTTTTGTATATGTTCTTCAACACTCAATGTACCAGTGCCACTGAAATTAGGAAGCATGTTTGGGGCATTCGCATGTATGGCATGAAGAGGTCTGGTCAACCTCAAATGAGTCTCGGGTTGCCATGGCATTTCCATTGGAACAACTATGGGAGGAACAACAACAGTTGTTGGAACAACAGGAGGAATGACCCGAGGATTAGTAACTGTTATCGGATTGACTAAATATTTCTTTAGTAAGGGGCTTTGAATGGGATAAGAGGAAGAGGGTGACTCAGTTCACACTACAGGGGTAATGAGTTTCCCTGGTTTCCCAGGTGTACGTGTTTCACTAATTGTTTTCTTTCGTGAACTTTGACTTCTTGTAATCCTGGGGGACATTGTTTCCCTAGTCTTAGGATTCTTCCGCCCTACCATCTTGCAAGGGGATCAAGTAAGTACTTTGAGTACAAGAAATGTATTACCAACAATCCTACTCTTTCTAACACGATGTACATTAATCCAACTATAAACAAAGATTTTTTTTTTTGTTCTTCTCAAAGTGGAAGGTAAGGTATGACAGATTTATAACTTCCCGCATGAGTTCAAACAAGTAGAATCTAAGACTGACAAGGTAAAAGGAAAGGAAAACTTGATGGTATGTATGGCTCCCAGATTCAACGGAAACTGCAAGGGAACTGGACTATAACAAGCACCAAAGAAAATTCCAAAGGGTTATTGAAAGACCTTTCCACAAACATTTTGTCCACAAGTGGGAAAAGGACCACAAATAATTTGGGTCCAATGCCTATTATAATCTTGGGATACAAGAAAATCTAAATAGGTTAGCAAGTTCCCTAGTATGGTCACCAGAAAAAGGCAGGTGTTATAAGCAAAATATGTCCCTTGAGGTAGATCCAACTTATCTGGCTGTGAAGATGGTTACAACCTCTTTGATAGCTCGACATGAGGCAGAGACTACTTGCACCTCAAGTGGTCCTTCACCTGAGGCTGTAATGAAGGGGAAAAAAGAGAGGTGAAATACTTACACAAAGTCTTTCTCAAGACCACCCACCCTAGGTGTTGTCCTCCCTCAGGTTCCTGGATGGCCAAAATGGCCTGGGGGGTGAAAAATATGGACAGTAGGATGAAAATAATCTCACTAATTTTTTGGACAGGGAACTAAATAAAGCGAACAATGATTTGTTCACTCCCTTAAAGCATTGGAAAATGGCCCAGAATGGGTCCTCGGGGTAAATCGGTGTCTTGGGTAATTAACCAATGGATGCCTCAAGTAAAAAAGTGTGAAACAAGGGTAGAATGTGATCTTAAAAGATACAACCAAGTCCTTTTAAATGGATGTAAATTGTGAACAACAAGTTGTTCGAAGCTTTTCAGACAGGGAAACAAGCCCAAAATAACTTGATACCCCCCGGGGTGACCCGAGGAAGTGATCCTGAAATATTGTTAAATCAAAAAGGGAGATGTAAAAGGGGATGAACAACCTTATTACATGATGTTACAACTACGATATAAGGGAAATTATTCACAACTTCAAATTTTGGTTCATGGGTGAAAGATAGACCGACGAAAGGTTGACTTTAAAAAATATTTTATTGGTCAATTTTTAGTTTTTATCACATGCCTTGGCCACCACACCATTTTGAATGTAATCCTGATCAGGAAAACACATCCAAGAACTGTGACAACCAGTATAAGAAAAATATTCCTTGCAGACCATGGTGATTAGTTTGAAGAGTTCCCCATGTAGTTTAGGGAAGCAGGGATTAGCCACTTCTCGTCACTAGCACTTTTGGGCTCTTAAAGCCGCTTGGATGGAAGAAGGATACCTGTGAAAAGGAAGAGGCCCAGGACCCCCTAAAGGGAGTTTTAGTTGATCTTACCCAAGCAGAGTAGTATTCCAACCAAGCTAAGGTAATAAACTCCTTGACCATGTGGTACTAAGGAAAGACCACTCGACTTGTACTAACTAGACAACTTCCGAGGGGCTCTTGATGAAGACTCCCTAGCTTTAACTCTTAGTATCCTACAAAATTGAAATTGCTTGAAATGAAATACCAGACCCTCCACGTGGCAATGTCACGTCTTTCTTTCACAAGCGTGCCTCCTGGTTGCTGAATTTGAAATCTATCTAAAACTTATATCCATAAAATAAGTAAATAGGTAGGTGACGTATATGTCATGGATAAATAATCTGTATATGTATATAGCTAAATAGTATAAGTTTGTTTCGAGTGTATGGGGCGGAGCCATGAATTGTTTTCAAGTATTTATGTGGCTTTTTGTGTGTATTTATCTTGCCAATTTTTGTAAGGCTCCTTTAGGGGCAGCCACCTATAGATTAGTGAGTGAAAAATGATACAATGGAAATATGGCAAGATTGGATAATTACAAATAATGTTAACACCATTCAACCCAAAGGAATGGGTTGAGGCTCTTTGTAAGCAGCAAAGTCATCATGTGCATGAAAGCCCCAACTAATTCCTTGTATGGGGATTGGAATTTTAGTGTTTGAAATATAGAAAGTGTGATAATTATCTATGCAAGTATAGATTAGACATTTTAACATAAATTTACAAGTAAAGTACTCAAGCTATCTACACAAATTAAACATATCAACATTGGTATGTGTGGCAAAATTTTTGGACTGAGTGCAAGTGATATGTAAAGTGATTATGAGAGTGATTGGGTAGATTTACCGATCAAAATGGATGTTTTTCTTCGCTACCCTACTGGCCCCTTTGCCTCAAACAAGTTTTTAGGTGGTCCTCAACCGCTTAGGGGAATCATAATAGGTGATCGGTTATGTCCTTGCAGGCAAACAATGAGATTTTAGTATTTATGTAAGGAAAAACTAAATTAAATGTAACATAAATTTACACATAAAAAGTATATAACAGCCAACTAAGAGGGTTGTCCCGTAGGGGAAATTGACCAAAATGACCAATTTTCCTATTTAGGACAACAAGGTTAATGGTAAGAAAACATAAAAAAAATATACATGAATGAAAAGATAAAGTAAGCAGGTATGAACTGCCAACTAAGGGGCCTATTTGAGGGCTATCCTAAGGGGCCCTAGGACTCCCAACCACTAGCTAAGGCTGAAAATAACTGAGTACTTCAGAAAATCTACACTAAAACACATCTAACAAGTTAAACCAAGCTGTTAGAAGATGAAAGTAAGCAAGTTAAACCCAAGGAAGCAACAAAAAACACCTAGATAACCAATCCCTCATGGAGATAGCTAACATAACAAGCATTTACCCATACCTCTCAACCCTTAACCAACAAATGACACATCCAACAACTAAAATCTAACAAGTATCACACACACAAAGAGTCTTGGAAAATTTCAGCAGAGCTTTATTACTATATCCATCCTCCCTTTTTACAATGCCAACCCTCTTATTTATAAAGGAGAGGTGAAGCCTTAGGGTTA
>SNQJ01S0170933.1:2112-20569 GCA_010110895.2 Picea sitchensis | reverse complement strand
ACTCAAGGGAAAGGACTTACACAAACCCATTTATGAGAAGGAAATGATGGAAATAATACATGCATTGAAGAAATGGCATCCTTACCTAATAGGTAGGAACTTCAAGGTCAAAATAGATCATGATAGTATTTAATACTTCTTGGAACAAAGACAATCTTCGGAAGAACAATAAAAATTGGTAACAAAGATATTGGGTTATGATTTTCAAATCGTCTATAAAAGGGGAAGCAAATTTTGTGGCGGATGCACTCTCAATAAAGGATGAAGATGTTGAGGCCTTTCTCTGTGCTATCTCGATCATCCAACCCGATTGGATAATATAATCAAGGGATGAATGGAAGAACGACAAAAAAGTGTGGACTCTTATTCAAAGGCTCCAGCAGGATTCTAGTGCATCAGATACATTTACATGAAAAAATGATTCACTATGGTACAAAGATCGCTTATATTTATGTAAGAACTCCCAACTAACAAAAAGTACTATTGGAATTTCACACCTCTCTAGTAGGAGGGCACTAGGGATTTTTGAAAACCTACCATAGAGTCAACAAGGATTTTTTTTGGCATGGCCTTAACACTGATGTTCAAAGGTTTGTGGCAGAATGTTTTGTTTTCCAACAAAATAAGGTGGAAACAATTAAGACCCTAGGTATTTTACAACCATTATCCATCCCAACTCAGTGATGGGAGGAGGTTTCCATGGATTTCATCACAGGGTTACCAAAGTCTGAAGGAAAGAGTGTCATCATGGTGATTGTTGATAGACTAACCAGGTACACACACATTTTTTCACTCTCTCATCCCTTCAAATCTAGTATAGTTTCCACGGCATTTGTGGAGACAGTTCAAAAGATACATGACAGCCTAAAGCTTATTGTAAGTGACAGAGATCCCATCTTCACTGGACATTTTTGGACACAATTATTTCTTGTTTGGGTACTCAATTGGCTTATAGCTCATCCTATCATCCTCAATCTGATGGACAAACCGAGATAGTGAACACATGTCTGGAAGGCTACCTTCGTTTCTTTGTCTCTGATAAACAAACACAATGGTTCAAACGGTTACCCTTGGAAGAATGGTGGTATAACACTTCCTTTCATATTGCAACAAAAAAGACACAATTTATGGAACTTTATGGATACCACCCTACTTCCATCACTTCTTCTCTAAAAGAAAAATCTAAGTTTCAAGCAGTGGAATATCACATCGAGAATCAACAACAAGTTCTCCAAATCTTAAAGGACAACCTGACAATGGCACAGAATCACATGAAACAACAAGAAGATCAACATTGTAGTGAAAGAAGTTTTGAAGTAGCGGATTGGGTGTTTTTAAGACTACAACCATACAAATAGATGTCCCTCAAGAAAGACAAGAAGGATAATAAATTATCACCAAAGTACTATGGCCCTTATAAGGTGTTGTGAAATATTGGTACCATGGCATACAAATTGGAGTTGCCTGCATCTTCACGAGTACACCCAGTTTTCCATGTTTCATGCTTAAAGAAGGTTATAAGCGACAAGATTCTAGTTCAAACTATATTTCCAGAACTTGATGAGGAAAGAAAATCATATTGGAGCCTGAAGCCATCACTGACACAAGAATTTGCCAGCTGAGGAATAGATCCATTTCAGAGTATCTCATTAAATGGAGGAAACTACCAGTTGAAAATTCCACTTGGGAAGATGAGTCTTATATACATAAGTATCCAGAGTTACTCAAGCATTGCGGACAACACTTGTCTCAAGGGGAGAGGCATGTTAATCCCTAATATTGGCTCATTACCCCTTAATTAGGGCATATTATATTAGTAATGTTATTTTATTTATGTCGGCTTTAGGGCATTAGTTGTAATTATACCTCCTAGTCTCCTATATATACCAAGGAGACATTTTCATTTTGAATCATATTGTACTTGAACATTTGAGTGGGGTAAAAGGAGGTTGCCCCCTTGAAGAGGCTTATTATCTGAAATTATCTATTTTTCAAGGCGTTGAGTAATTTTTTTGAGGTTTTTCTACGCTATATTGATATTTGGTTCTTAACATTTAAAATAACATTTTTTATAGAATGAGTTAGATAGAAAAAATTAGAGGATGTTAAGAAAACATATCAAGGTACCTATGGTATAAATTTCAACTTCTGGGTCATTATAGTTTGGCATATACATGGTATGGAAGATAGGGATTTTGACTAGTCCCAGAACTAGTTTTAAACAAGCGTTCCGAGTA
Source organism: Picea sitchensis (assembly GCA_010110895.2). Classification (NCBI taxonomy): domain Eukaryota; kingdom Viridiplantae; phylum Streptophyta; class Pinopsida; order Pinales; family Pinaceae; genus Picea; species Picea sitchensis. Next base: position 18,332 of record SNQJ01S0170933.1, on the reverse strand, counting down.
AAACAATCATAATCATAGAAGATCCAATTTTAGTGAGAATAAATTAATTGGATTAAGTACAATCCTTAGTATGTTTTTTGAAATTTTAATATACATATATGAAATATTCCGCATTTGGCATGTTCTACAAGTTCACTTTCTAGAATAAGCCATAATTCAGCAAGGTCTACCATTTTTTTCTATAACTCCATTTCTAGGATGTTCCAAGTAGTAAAACATGGAGAAATTGCATAGAAGCTATTGATTAATATTGTGTAAAAATTTTAGACCTTTTTTCATTACAAGTATGGAGTTATGCTTGTTGACAGTTAGGGTTGTTGACTAATCCAAAAATTAGTCATGTGAGACTAAGGTAAAGTTTGATGAATATGTTATTCTCTTGTTGTTAAAGCTGATGAAGGTATGCAGGTATTTGATCACATACACCAGGTCAAATACAGGATCAAAGGTATGTTTATATGATTAGTTTGAAGTTGTATCTTGGTGATTTTGTGGAGCATGCTTGAGGCATGTCTTAGTGAGTTTTTGGTATATGTCTTGTGGTACATATTGGATGTATTATACATGTTGGTTGAGATCTACTTATTGAGATACATTGTTGCTGAAATTGTTGGTTAATTGGTATATGGTGTATGGCATGATATAATATATGATTGGTACATGGTATGGCGTTAATGTACATGGTTGATATACATGGTTGATGTGCATGGTTGGCACATGGTATGGTACATGATATGGTACAAGATTGATACTTGGTATGGTACATGTTTGGTGCATGGTTGATGCACTTGTTATGGTACATGGTTAATGGTACTGATGGTATGTGGTTATCTTGGTACCTTCTTGGTAAATCTATGTGGTGGTGATGTTGGGAATATGGTTTGAGATATGATATTGGTTATCTTGGTATGTGTTGCATGTAGTTGAGAGTGAATCTGGTTTCATAGATGAGATAACGATAGGTTGATAGTGACAGAGTGACAGTGGAATTATCAGTTGTTTGGAACTTATATTTCAAGGTGATTGGATGAGGCAAGGAAAGGGGGTTGGATCCTCCTTCCGGTAGGTGCTGGAGAATCAAGGAGTTGGATATTCCGTTAGGTTGGAGCCTGATAACTAGGTGGTTGTAACCACCTTACGATTGGAGTTGAGGAACTCAAGGGGTTGTAGCCTCCTTCTGGTTGGAGCTAGAGAAATAGGGAGTTGGATCTTCCTTCAGGTTGGAGTCTAAAAAACTAGAGAGTTGGAGCCTCCTTACAATTGGATATGGATAATTGGAAGTTGGTGTTTCCTTGAATGTAATTCTTTGACATATAAGAAAGCATTATGTGGTTTTCTCCCACATTGCATTTCCACATAAATATTGGTGTACTGTGTATTTGTGGATGTGTCTATGATTTTTTATTATGCACTTATGGATGATAATGTTTATGGTGCAATAATTTATTGAATGCATAATTGATCAACCATTGAATACTACTGATAAATTTAAAGAATACATATTGTTATTAAAAGTGGTATTAAGTGCTCATACTGATTCACACCCCCCTCTCAGTATTCCAACAATTGGTATCAGAGGAGTTCCTTCAAGAAACAATTTAATGAATGGAAGGTATATCATGGAGTATAGTATGAATGGATTAAAAGTGTGTAGTGTGAATGGAGCACCAATGTTCAATGGTCAAAAGGGTATGATGTATGAAATGTCGAGTATGTTAAGTACTTATACCAAATCTACAAATATAATCACCACAAATACTGAATGCACAATAGATCCATAGAGAAAGATAGAAGAAACCACACTATATTATTACCAAACCCTTGAGGTAGGGAAACACCATACAATGGATATTATTATTGAAGGGATCCTCTCTTGTTCACTTGCTTCTTCGAGGGGGCATCCTCCTATCGAGCTACAACTCACAATACAATATTTTTCTTCATATGTTGACTTTATTTCTTTAATGAATTATTAAATACTAGGGAGATAAAATTTCCCTGTAAAATACATATTTCTATGAAAAACCCCAAAAATAGAACAAGGGTTTAAAACCAAATTACTGCAGAAAATCGCGGCTTTTTCTGTAAAAACCCTGAAAAAATGCTAAATTTAAAATGCTCATAACATTACTTCCCCGACTCTGTTTTGGTTGATTTGTTTTTTGAAATTGGGTATTTTTCCGAGAGGAATTCAAGTACCCAATTGTTTTTGGAAAATTATGCTCGTAAATCTTCATATCGGAACCTGAAGTGCGCCTCCCTCTTTTTCTTCCCTAGAAAAATTCTGCAAAAGGAGCAAAACATTCTTCCCTTCTTTGGCCAAGGAAAGTTCTTCGATACCAATTGTTAAGTACCTATACCATATCTACAAATATAATCACCACAAATATTGAATACACAATAAATCCACAAAGAAATATAGAAGAAACAACACTTTATTATTACCAAACCCTTGAGGTAGGGAAACACCATACAACAGATCCTATTATGGAAGGGATCCTTTCCTGTTCACTTGCCTCTTCAAGGGGGCATCCTCGTATTGAGATACTGCTCCAAATAAAATAATTCTCTTCATGTCTCATTACATTGCTTGAACCCCTTTATATAGTGCTACCATCGCCTAAGAAAATTCTAGAGGAGGAATATTCTAGAAGTAGAACCTTCTAAGAAGTCCTCTTACATTTATTATATCTAACTACTCATTTATTATATCTAGCTACAATAGTAGGCCTTATTTAATAATATTGTGGACCTATTCCACCTTACATTGAATGACCTCCACTATCATCACTATGGGCCCTCTCGACCCCCACTACTACCTCTCTAGCTACCTAACATTCCATCCCCCTTATGAAAGATTTGTCCTCAATGCTTGATGCACAACATATACCAGGGTCCCATGGATAATTTTGGACCATAATGTTGAAGAACACTGGAGAACCAATGTCCCATGTAGAAAGGAAAACCACCATTTTGAAGTAGTCCAACCTCCATTGTAAGTCTGGGTCCCATGTCTAAGTGCTCATGTGAACTCCCTGTGAAATTTTTTGGAACCCAATAATCAACTCAAAATGATGTTCCAAAGACTGACACATGTCATGTGGATCCAAATAACAAGATCCATCCACATAATGGAAAAGGGTCATAGCAGAATATGGAAGGAATAATACCACTTCAGAATATGCAAGATGGACACTGGTAATAATCATTGGCTCCCGATTTGTCACATTGATTCTCTCTACAAAAGGTGGATTAGAGTCATCAAATAAAATATGAAAGTGGTTGTCATCCCAGAAATGACAACTATCCATATACCAATCATCGTAATTGGCCTCCAAATCATACCAAGCATATATTTCTTGATTTTATTCATCTTTGATGTTTGCCATAAGAAATCTCTCCTACATGCTATCCAATGAATCTTGAATACTATGTAAACTATCATTAAGGTCGTTTGTGAGACCATCTACAAATTCATCCAATTTGGCATCGAATGTGTCATACAATTGAGATTTGAATGCTTCAATAATTTGTAGAATTTCTTTGTGGGCTTGAGAGGAAATAACCATTTGAGCACCCTATGAACTCTTCGGTCCCGCAGTCATCACAAAAAAACCCCAAAAATAGAACAATAAGCTATGATTTATTATTATTCACTTATGGATGATAATGTTTATGGTGCAATAATTTATTGAATGCATAACTCATCAACCATTGAATATTGCAAATAAATTTAAAGAATGCATATTGTGATTAAAAGTGGTATTAAGTGCTCATACTGATTCACCTCCCCTCTTAGTATTCCAACAATTGGTATCAGAGGAGTTCCTTCAAGAAAAAATTTAACGACTGGAAGGTAGATCATGGAGTACAATATGAATGGAGTACAAATGTGTAGTGTGATTGGAGCACCAATTTTAAATGGTTAAAAGGGTCTGAAGTATGAAATGTGGAGTATCACGATGAAATTATTTTTACTGGCACATGGATATGATGTTTGGAACTCAGTTTGTATAGGATACACTACTACAAAGAAACCTCCAAAGACTGCAACTAAGAAGGAATTGAAAAGGAACAACAAAATAACAAAGGATTTTATCTTGGAAGGATTACCTGATTCAATAAACGACAATGTAGGAAAATGTTCATCAACTAAATAACTATGGGATAATATGCACAATAACTATTCTTATACCATCATAGAGTCAGATATTGATAAATAAGAAGTAGGTACAAAACAAGAGGCAAGTTTCTCATCATGTCAGATAGATTCAGAAGAAGAAGAGTTCGAAGTTAACCGAAGTATATATATTTTCTTTAATTATGAATAAGTAGTACATCTTGAAATTGAATTCCCTTATTTGAATATTGAAAGTGATGAGATAGAAAATCCCAATGAAATAAAAGACAATCCGAAGATTGAAAAGGAAAATAATCATGAAGCAAAATTCAATCAATGAGAAAAAGAAGTTGAAGACAAAATAATCACATTGAAGATCCAAATTGAAGAAGCATAGTGAACATAAGAAGTCATGAAGATTCAGATGATGAAGAAAGAAGAAGAGGTTGAGAATCTTGAAGAATATGTTGTCACCTTGATAAGTAAAATCATCAAGCTCAACAAGAATGTTGAAGAGAGAGAAACATCTGCATAAGCAATAGAGAATGAAGATAAGCATTCTAGCTTGCCGGAAAAGAAGAATGAAGAAAAGAGTAAGAGTTATGTAGAAGAACTTAAACGAATGAATCATGATCAACCGAAATCAAAGAATAATGGTCATAATATAGATACATCTTAAACATGACCTACCACATTCATGAAACAAAGAAGCTTCAACCATAATGAAAGGATCCACATATGAGAATCTTATGATAAACCAAGGTAGTAATTCAGAAGGACTACACCACAAAAAATATTGTTTTATCCCAGGTATATAAATTTCTTTAATGGTCATTTTTTTTATTGTACTAACTTTAGAAATAAGGTTGCAGGTTGGAAGGATTATGAAAGAAAGGTTCAAACAAGAAAAGATTATGTGGCCCCACATAACATTGAATGTTACAAATGTCATAATTATGGGAACATAGCTCATGATTGTAGAAGCATGATCGATATTTCCATGAAAGAGAACAATGATATCAGATATAAGAAAGTATTGAAAATAAGAAAAGAATAACAGGTGAATAAATACTAGGTCCCAGAAATCACAAGATTGGCAATAATACAAGATGAAGACAAATTTACAGAGAAAAAGGAAGATGTTTGATACAAAAAGGTTTGGAGAAGAAACGAAATAAAATAAGGACAAGTGAATCAATAAAATGTTCGAGATATCATAGGATTTGCAGTAGTGTGAGAAATAAAAGAAGAGTAGGTAAATAAGGAACATGTTGAAGAGATTGTAATTTCAAGAATTATAGAGAGAGATAAATCTAGAGGCAGAAAGGGAGAAGTCAAAGTTCAGAGGATGATGAGTCTACATATGAAGAAGAATATTACTATACATAAGAGAAGGTAGTCTTCTTAGCCATACAACTTGGAGACTCCCATGTAATATGAATATTATACAGGGGGATTCTGTAAAGTAGTTGAGACAAATCAGAGAACCATCATTCGAGCATCTTACAAAGTTCGAGTAGATAGAATTAGAGTAGTCAGTTAGCAAAATTACAATGTGACAGATTGATCAATTGGAAAATTACATAGGAAAAAGTCTATGATTGTATTTAGACATATATATCTTCAGCATAGGTTGTTCCAAATATGAAAAGTTTTGTTTACATATGAAGAAGATCAGTGGACACAGTTGAAATATAATGATCGGTTCCAGTAGTGAAGACTTCATGATAGTAGAGTGACATATGGGTCATCATTGTGGAAAATTGAGTAGCATATTCTTGGAAAATATGGACAAACAAGGGTTCATAGATTGGCTCAAAGAGTGGTTCAGATATTGATTCATATATTGGTTCAAAGAATGTTGGATGATAATTTGAATGCTTAACTTTTGAATGTTTTTATATATGTTGGTTTATTTACACAAGGAAGAGCCAATGAAAAATAACTCCAAAAGGAATGAGGTACAGGAAGACCTACATTGATCTACACATCAATATGAAATCAATTCATCAGAGAGAGAGAGATCAAGAAAACAAAATCAGTAGCATATAGACATGGAGACATACCCACATGAGGAGATATTCTTTTAACCATAATTAGTTAAAGCAGGTACAATGTCAGGAGGAGACATATTGACAGGGGGATTTAATCCTTTCTCTAAGGGAGATAGAGAGAGTAATCAGTGGTATGAAGATAGGGGGAGCATCCCCAAGGATAGATTAGAAAGGGGGACCAACCCAAAGTACATTGCAGTCAGGGGGAGAAACCCCAAGGATAGTTTAGTAAGTGGGAGCAACCCCAAAGGAAGATACCCTTTTCCATTGATGTCAAAGTGGGAGAGATAGAAACATTGACGAGGAGAGATAATCATAGGGAGAATGAGCATTACTAAGTGCTTCCATCAATGCCAAAGGGGGATATTGTTGGATAGTTGGTTTAGATTGATGGAAAGTTGGTTAGGATAATTGGTTGTCATTGATGTCAACCCTTGGAGATTCATGTTGCAAATTTATGTTAACCCTTATAGATTGATGCCAACCCTTGAGTATGTTCGGTAGCACATTCTAGTAGCCCCAGAGGTGTGGTTACAGAACCCAAGTTTGTTCGAGGTATTTGGAGATGAAGATCAATGATTAGTACATGAAGATTAATGAATATCATGGATAGTTAGTACATGTCTTTTCATTTTTGGTGATATGTGGTACATCACATAAATCCTCAGAGTTAGTGAGATATGGCCTTGTGAAGTTGGATAACCCTTTAGAAGCCCCTATAACGTCAACAAGAAGTCAAGTATTCTATAAGCTCCTAGAAAATCATCAACAAGTTTACTATTCAACGTGGTTGCAACTAGGAGTTAATCATGGGTAAACTTGTTGAAATAAGAAAATGATTAAAAAGTAATTGGTTACAACAAGAAATTATGAGTTGACTAATTATGGGTAAATTAGTTGCAACAAGGATGTGGGTTGGCCCTAAAACAAGGAAGATGAGTAAACTAGTTACAAGTTATCCCCTAAACAAAGACACCAAGAAAGTAATTGAAAATAAATTTGTTGCAACAAGAAATTATGAGTTGACTAATTATGGGTAAATTAGTTGCAACAATAATGTGGGTTAGCCCTAAAGCAAGGAAGATGGGTAAAACAATTACAATATAACCCCTAAAGGAAGGCACTTGGGAAGTATAAATAAGAGATCTAGATACTCGCATTACCACCTTTTGATTATATTGAATATATATAAGTTACTAAGGAAACCAAGGAGACCTCCTTCTAGTTAGATCTAGAGAATTGGAAGTTGGTTCTTCCTTGAATGAAATTCTTTGACATATAAGAAAAACATTTTTTGGCTTTCTCCCACATTGGGTTTCCACATAAATATTGGTGTATTTTGTAATTGTGGATGTGTCTATGATTGTTTATTATGCACTGATGGATGATAATGTTTATGATGAAATAATGTATTGAATGCATAATTGATAATGCATTGATGGATGATAATTTTTATGATGTAATAATGTATTGAATGCATAACTAATAAACCATTGAATATTGTTGATAATTTTGAAGAGTGCATATTGTGATTAAAAGTGGTATTAAGTGCTCATATTGATTGACCCCCCCTATAAGTATTCCAACACAAAGGTCTCAGTGTAGTCAATACCTCCTTTTTTAGAAATTCCTTTTGTAAACAAGTGAGTTTTATGATGCTCAACAACACCTTCAGAGGTAAATTTGGTCTTGTCTATTGATCAACACTTCACAACATTCTTCCGTTGTGGTCGGGGAACTAAATCCCATGAATGATTCTTAGAAAAAGAATCCAATTATGTTTTCATAGCCTTCTCCTAGTTAGGTAGTCATTATGCGTCTCAGTAGGTAACAGGGAGTCAATTATGTGAGTCACTAGCACAAAACTAACATGTTGCTTCTGATTGTTAGTTGTCGGTGTAAAGAAATATTTATGACATCAATTCTAGTAGCTTCAATGTTGTTGGAAGCCCATTTGGGTAAAAAATAAAGGCGTGAACTATTGTTCATTATATATGGTTGGTAAGAAGTTGGAATAGTTTCAGTCGATAGAGATGGGAAACCATTTGAAAAAAAAATCAACTCACTAGATAGGAAAAGACTTCAACTTTCCAGTCGAGCGACTGAAAAAAGGAATAAGAGAACCAGAGTAAAAAACAATATCAAAGTGGTCATCTTGTAACAATCCAAAGAAGGCACTCAACAAATTGATGACAAAATAATTCTCATTAAACCATAAATTTCATATGATAATGATTTTCTATTTGAAAAGATCAAAACTTCTATAAGATTTATACTCTTCATAGTAGCTTATAATGATGCAAGAATGACTCTTTGCATCCATGTTCTTTCTGCATTCATTGAAAAAATGAGCCCAGGAAACACATCCAAACACATAGAGGTGTCCAACTGACGGATTCCTTCCACAACATCGTTTGACAAGAGTATCTGATGGAACAACTCATGTTATTATGCGAATGAGAATATATTTTACACAATCAACAACTTTTTCCTAGAAGAAAGGAGTCAAATATTTGTCCTGCAAAAGACGTCTAGACATTTCGAGAAAAAGGAAAAAAAGGAGAGAAACGCACATACTGTCACAAATGATTCCATTCAAAATATGCATGAATGTAAAAACAAATAGATATGATGTTTAAAATACTTCAGCAAGACAACCTTGGATATCACATCCCCGAGGGTGCAAAGAAGAAGAAGCAAGAAGATTTGAATTCCAAGAAAGGAAATTCTAGCCATGCCTTGATTTCCATCAACTCCTCTCCCGATGCTTGGATACTTGATTCGGGATCATCACATCACATGGATGCCTTAAAAAAAGTATATTCTTCTTTGGATGCATGCAAAGGTCCTCCTATCCTGATGGGGGACAACTCTTTTGCTGAAGTCACTAGCGAAGGAAGGATTGAACTCACCAACGGAAGCTTCAAGAATGTCTTGCATGTTCCCAAGATTTCTCTCAACCTTCTCTCCATGTATCAAATGATGAATTTTGACACCGTAAATAAAGTCATATTCACACCAAATTCCATGGAAATATACAACATGCAAACCAACTGGGGTTTCTACTAGTGAGGTAAATCATCAGTCTAGAATGTATACATTTTAAGAATTCATTGAACCTGATTCAACTTTAATGCTTATTCATGCTGATGAAAGTAGTAGGATATGGCACCAAAGGTTTGGACATTTGAATTTTAGATACATGCAATAGCTTAGCAAGCAAAAAATGGTTGATTGTCTACTAGAAATCTATTTCTCCAAGGGAGTATGTGAGGCATGTGTTCTTGAGAAACACCCTCAAGAGAAATTCGACAAAGGAAAGTCTCAGCGAGCTTCCGCACCTTTAGATCTGATCCAAAATGACCTTATGGGTACTTTTCTTCATCCATCCATCAATAAAGCGAGATTTGTTCTCATTTTTGTTGATGATTTCGCACGTTTTACATGGATCTATTTTCTTAGGAAACAATCTGAGGTATTTCAACAAGTCAAAGATTTCAAAGTCTTGGTTGAGACACAGTCCGGAAAGAAGATAAAAGTTCTCTAAATTGATAATGGGGGAGAGTATGTAAATCATGAGATCCATAATATTTTCCATGAGGCAGGGATTCAGTTGTAGCACACAGTTTCCTATACTCCGCAACAAAAAGAAGTTGTTGAGTAGAAAAACCAAACTCTAAAGGAGATGGTATCTTGCATGCTGCATGAAAAGTCACTACCACAGAGACGATGGGCCGAAGAACTTAACTGTGAAACATACATGAAAAAAATATGTCCCCATAGATCTGTCAAGGATAAGACCTCCTATGAGGCTTGGAGCTGCCTCAAATTGGAAGCAACCCACTTTCACATTTTTGGTGCACGTGCATGGGCCTAGATTCCCTCTGAAAAGAGGAAGGCACTTGATCCACAGAGCACTGAGTGCATTTTTGTTGGATACCTCGACGGTGTGAAGGCATATCGTCTTATTGATCTTTCCTCGGACTGAATCATCATTGAGCATATTGTCCAATTCAAGGAAAGTGTCTCGCATGTACCTTAGCAGCCACATGCAGACACCTTCACTCTTCCACCTGTCTGAGATGATGAGCATGAACATGAAGAATCTTCTTCAAATGAGAGTTCTGATTCAGAGGACTCAGATGATTCATATTAAAATTCAGATTCAATAGAGTCATATGCAAAGTTAGAGAATCTATATGCAGTTGCAGAGCCAGAGCAGAGGACCATGTGGGCACATGCTACTCTTCAGGATGCAGGGGATCTCATTGGTGATCAAACTGATACTAGGAGGAATCGATCTGATTTCGAGGAGCCTCTTGTTGCACTCACTTCCACTGAACCATTTCCTTCCAAACATATTTTCTTGTTTCAGTCTTTAGATCCATAGTCTTATGGCGAGGCTACTGGAAATCCCTTTTGTGAATCCTCCATGCAGGAGGAGTAAAACTCGCTCCTCGAGAACCAGACTTGGGATGTGGTTCCCCTTCTTTCTGGGAGGAAACCTATCAAATGCAAATGGGTTTATAGGACCAAGAGAGCAGCGGATGGACAGATCAATAGATACAAATTCAGGCTTGTCATCAAAGGCTTTCAACAGGTTCATGGTATTAACTATGATGAGACCTTCGCTCGAGTAGCGAATATGGATTCCATGCGATTGGAACTTTCCATTGTGGCAACCAAGGGATGGGAGGTCCATTATATGGACGTAAGAATGAATTTCTTCATGGTGATCTCTCTGAGGAGATCTACATGGAGTAGCCCCAGGGATTTATGCACGGCTCATATTTGGTCTATCGACTGAAGAAGTCACTTTATGGCCTCAAGCACGCTCCGAGGGCATGGTATGACAATATGGACTCCTACCTGTTGTCAAAGAACTTTGTATGTTGCAAATCAGACCCGAATGTCTACATGCTTGGGACCGCCAATTCACTTCTACTTTTAGTTATGTATGTCAATGATTTGTTGATCACCGGGTGCTTGACTTCAACGATTGTTGTAGTCAAGAGGATTCTATATGACAGGTTTTTTATGACGGACATGGGTCCGCTTCACTTCTTCCTTGGACTCAAGATTAGTTAGGATGCATCAGGCATCAAACTTTCCGAGGCCAAGTATGTGTTAGGATATTTAGACACTTAGGAGTTAGTAAGATCTACTTGGTTTATTGTTTCAATAGGTAAAAGTGTGTTTTCTAGTGTGTTTATTTAGTATGCATTAGGATGCATTTGTATTTAGGAAATCAAACGGTCATGATATGTTCCCGACCTAGAGTGATCTGACAGTTCATACTCTCCTCAATCTTAACAACCATTTATCTGTGGCTTAACACCCGATTGGTCCATGATCTATATTTAAAGAGAATGGAGGGTCATTTGTCGATGATAGATTCTGAGAAACTCTCTTGTAAAATCTCTATGTAATCTTTTTCTTTGCATTAATAAACTACTCCATGTGGCCGCATTGGCTGGGGACGTGGATGTTTCCCCATAGGGGTTTTACCACATGAAAAAATCAGTGTGTTGATGTTTGATCTATTTATGTGAGTGGTTACTGAAGGTGTTCATCCTCTATTGAAATACATGTGTTGTCGAACATGGTATCAGAGCCTGTTTGAAGACCCACTCCTGTTGAAGATTGAGATTGTGAAGCCGAGTTGTCTCATCTCCACTTTCTGTCATTTTAAAACATTTATGGGATAAGAGGACTATTCCATTGTGTCCAGAGCACTTGTTTCAATGAGGAACACTTTTCGTTTCACTTGAAAATGTTTTTGTTTTCCCAAGATACGTCCATTACAGTCATATCCAGAGGTATAAAGCTTGAATACACATTTTTTAAAATTTTTGCAGAGTAGTATTTTGGTTTTATTTATTTCTGGGTTTCTACTCTTTTAGATATGCATATTCTCTTTGCCCCGTGCCCTGTGCGATATTGGAAAATCAGAAACAGATAGGAAAAGGTGCATCTTCCGGGTAAGCTAATCGAGATCTAACCCTTGTTGTCATCGAGAAGCGAAATTTTTTTCTTGTGTGAAAAGATTTTTTTTTAGCTAGCTCTCTAAGGTCGTCTCCCACAAAAACACCCCCAATCCTCCTTCTGAACATTACAATATGTATTGCTAGATCATTTGGTTAAAATTTGTCTTATTAAGTAAGAGGTCTTGAGTTCAAGTCTCTCTTTTGTTACCTTTTTTGAAAAAGTTCATGCTAAAATTATAAAGTGTATTTCACTTCAAGTATAAAAGTGAATCACTATAAGTAGCTTTAATATTTTATTTTAGAGTTATTTCTTTTTCATGCAACTTTTATGTTATAAAGTAACTTCATTGTAAAAGTGATCCCCACTACTCTTTATAAAAGTGGGTCACTTCATAAAACAACTTACATAATCACGTGGTCATTTGGTTACCGATTGTGCCTTTGTTTTTTCAAAAGGGCATAACTCTAACATCAGAAGTCCGTTTTCAGTGCCTTTTTTTTTTTAAACCACATAACTTTTTGATCTCTTTCCATCTAGATCATTAGTTTTAGTTTTTAAATCCACATCATCTGCATATTTAATATGGCTTCTACAAGTACTGTCTTTCTTTCCAGCAACAACTACTTCCAATGAAAATCTCATATGGGAGATTTATTAAGAAGTAAAAGCTTGTACCGGATTGCCTTGGGAAAGGAAAAAGCACCCACTGATGCTGATAAGAAATCCAAGTGGGATAATATGAATGAAGAAGCACGTGGACTAGTCAGAATTTCCATCTCTCATGATTTAAGGTACCACCTTCAAGATATTGATGACCCTGTTGTCAGCCAATTCACATTTTTCCATGATCCTATAAGTTGCCTACACCTTTGTCTTGCAAACATCAAATTTTGTCGTAATTTTCAAATGAACGACGTTTTCATTTCTTCCGACATTTGCACATTTGTCTTCGTTAAGTTTTCACGACTGTAAGCGTGAAAATTTCTCCTTTCGAAGCCACATTTTGATCACTATCTGAACTGTCATGATCTTTTTAATCAATGTGCTTACTGCGCTTACCTTTGTTTATCATTGTGTAGCTGAAAGAACTTTCGAACTGTACTCATTGGACAATTTTTGATTGATTATGTGACTTGGTTTTATTAGGTTTGTGATGCTTTGGATTTACATGTTTTTATTTGGCATACTTAACCATTAGTTTCACAAAAATGCATAGGCGTTATGGTTAAATCTTTCACATATATCTTTGATATGATACCTATGTTTGTGTTTACAAAACTATTGGCACGTTGGTCAAACTTTTGATATAAGCGATTACAATACATTGGCGCATGGTTAAAACATTTAGTTTGGTTTCAAATTATATGTTTATGGATTAAACACTATGGCATAATGTTTTGATTGCACGCGTTGTTTATACAATTACCATTGTTTCATTGGTTAGCTAAGAAACATAATTTTTGAATTATGCTATAGTGAGGTTGAACAACTATGTAAAATGGCGGTGGTACTATTGGCAATAACTGTTATGCATGGAAGAAGTAAGCTCTACCACCCTCGCACACTTTGCATTAATGGTTGCCTCCTAACAGGGTTACCTCTGTTGTTTTTTGGGAAAATATCTGAGCCCACTCTGTTCAAAACCTTCTACCTTAGCCCGACTCACTGTGTGTTATATACTAGATCTCGAAGGGCGAATTGAACCCCCCTGGTGTTCAGAGTCGGTTTTGGTTTCATTTTTCCAGAGAAGATTGTTTAAAATTGCCCCCGTAATTTCCCCCAGAGTCACGTTTTTGCATGAGGCATGCTGGGCAAACGGTTTTGAATTAGGACAAACCGTTGAAAACCCAGAACTGTTTTTATCCCCTTTACCTTCACCATGGGTGGTTTCCTTAGAAAGTGAGTTACTACAGAGATATAGCTCTTGTTTTACAGGTCAATTTTCAATGGCTGGAACATGCGTTTTGGGTCTGTATGCATTTGCCAGAATGCTTATGATTTCTCCAGAATTGGATCTCAGAACCTCTCTCACTCAATATACCTTGTCCAGCCTTGTACATCTTTCCCTCTATCAAACCCTTGATCAATTCGAAAGGTATTCCACCAGTCTGCCAGCAAATTTTTACATCTACAGGACATGTGGTTTTTAAAAGAAGAAAAACGGGTAAGCAGCTACAACCATCATTCGATTTGATTTCACAATAGATGGTAGGATTTTGTTTATTTTTAGCATGATTCTGCCTCTCTTAAATAAGCATAAACAATTTTGTTTTCTCAGAAATAGTTTTGGTTGGATTTCAAAAAACGATTCTGTTAAGTTTTAGATTGACATATTGTGTCATTCTGTTAAATTCGTATGAGGAGATTCGGGTAATATTTGTTTCTAAATGCACTCAAGAAAAGATTTCGTTAATGATCTTGTTTGCCCAGTTTGCTAAAAACAAATGATCAGATAATTCTTATGAACTCTGTTACCAGCTGAGTGATTTCATTGCGATTTCGTTTACAGACAATTACGCACCAGTGTTGGTTCAGTTCGCTCATGGCATGAATTGTATTGATTGCATTGGATTTTAAAACGATTTTGCTGATAGCTGAAGCAACAAAAGTGGTTGGTGTTGATTTCAATTGGTTAAAAAACAATTTCATTACTGTTCAATTATCCAAAACAATGCTGTATGCCCGAATTAGTTAAAACAAATTAAACAGAGCATATCTATCTCTGTTATCATTTGATCATGTTTGAGTTCATAATGGAATGACGGTTTCAATTTATGATTCATGCTCAAGTAATTATTGGATGTCAATTCAATGGAATTTCTTAAAAGATTTGATTTGATTTCAATTCTGATTCTATATATTATTTTAGACTAGCTACAAAAT
This sequence comes from Picea sitchensis, assembly GCA_010110895.2. Lineage (NCBI taxonomy): Eukaryota > Viridiplantae > Streptophyta > Pinopsida > Pinales > Pinaceae > Picea > Picea sitchensis. The sequence continues at coordinate 3,287 of SNQJ01S0170933.1, read as the reverse complement.
CAGATGATTCTGTAGCTAAGTCTGTAGAATTCAATTTTTATTATTTTGTTAATAAAAAAGTCTTCTAACTTGTCTATTTTGGATCCTTTTCAGGTGAAATCGAATTACATGGGATTGGATGACAGTTTAGAAGATATTTTGATATTTTAGTTTCATTTTAGTTTCTTAGTTTGGACAACTTTGGGATATCTTCCCAAGATTTTATGTAAACAATTTATAACTTCCACAGGGAGGTTTTACCCTGTGGAAAACCTTTAAATACTTCTCATTTTTGTAATAATATGATCCTCATTGATGGGAGAACAAGGATATGGAATTTTAATACAGACTGAGACATAATTGATGTTCTGTTACAGCTTTAGCTTTTCATAATATCAACATTTTGTTTCATGTTTATGTGTATCAATTTGCATTTGGTTAATGACTACTTTAGCTATCTTAGTCTTCTGCAAATGATATGATTTAATCACTATAATCCATATCTGATTTCTTCCAGTATCTAAAGACATAGAAATTATTTGATTCAGTTTGTGAAAGGAAAATTTCTCTTCTTCATTAGTTGAATTATTAAATATAAGTTTTTGCATAAGAGGTTTCCCTTATTGCAGAGATTTATAAATCATATAATTGTTATGATTGTTTATGTCTTGTTTGTCTTGTAAACAACTCAAAGAGAAGCACAACCTATCGTTTACGAGAAGCTTCTGGATAAACCGGTGCGAGTTTCCTTCCTTCGACCAGCTTCGAAGTCATCATACACAGGACAAGTTGGGAGCGTTTCCAGGTCAATTTGTCATATGTTTATTTTAGTATAGTTAATATATTAGATCGTTTAATTTCAGTTAGTTTTATTTCTTATTTACAAAATTATAAAATCAAAAAAGAAAAAGAAATATCTTTCTCTATCTTAGGGCAGAAAGCAAATGAGTTTTACAGGTTTTATTTAAATCTGCCAGTTGTAGATATTGTATATTTGTGAATAAGTTATAGTGCAATAAGTAGTTAAACAACTAATTAGTAGAGTTAGTATAGTAGTAATTAGTAGATTGTGTATATATAGTTATTAGAGTAGTTTAGTTTTGTTTTAGTTTTAGTTTGTTTTAGTAGTTAATTAGTTAGTATATTAGTTTGTTTTAGTGTTAGTAATAGTTGTTTTATTTATTGTTAGTTAGTTT
>SNQJ01S0170929.1:0-20569 GCA_010110895.2 Picea sitchensis | reverse complement strand
ATAAGAAAAATAATTCCGTGGTTTTCTCCCGCTTTGAGTTTCCACGTAAAACACTGGTGTACTATGTATCTATGTGATTTCTCATTTGTTCATTGTTTATTTACTCCACAACTATTGGATGATAATGCTACATTGATATAACACTTTCATTTTATGGTGAAAAAGGATTACATTGCTCTATTACTGATTCACCCCCCCTCTCAGTAATCCAACAAGAGGTTCTAACTGGGCTTGCCTTGCCTTCTTGTTATTCTACGCAGTCTTCATTTCTTCCTGCAAGGTCTTCATCTCCTATGCGCCCTTTACTCTCTATGTGATACTCATTGAATTTTTCCTCTGCTTAAGATTATGGATTGCAATTTTGACTACCTCATCTTGTTGGACCCTATCGTCTTCTTCCAATAATGTCCATAGTTGTGTGATCTTGTCAAAGAGTTGTGTCACCTTTTTCAGATTCCTTCTCCATCATTTCCACTTGTAGAGCTTCCTGTTGTTCCTTTTCAGCCATGACTTCAGGAGGAGTAGTTGGGGTTAATTTTTCCTTAAGCTCCTCGATCTCCTTCTTGTAGTCCTCGAGCATCTGTGCGATGAGTTGGATCTTTTCTTCCGCATTCATGGTTGCCTACACACTATTTGGAATTCTTGTAAATTCTTCCTTCAGTTTCTTCTCTAAATTATCTGCGCGTTGTTTCTCCTCTTTTGTCTCCAGCTTCACCTGCTAGACCACCAATTATATGGAATCCTTACCATATTGTTTTACCTACAATTACACCGCGTCTGTCCTTGCTCACAATTGCACTTCCTACGCGACACTGACTTGCAGTTTGTATAGTTCCTTTGTTGGTATTTTCGCCATTACCAGTTGTACCTATGCCTTATCTCTAAGTGGTGTCTGGGTTGTGGCCTTGTCCATCTGCAACATCTTTGATGTTATTTGGAATATTGGACTTTCTTGCGCTATGGTATGGATAGTGTCTTCTTTGTTCTGTGCACTAATCTCCTCAACTTCTATTGCTCGGGGGATTGACTATGTTCCCCTTTCTTGCCTCTGCACTGCTTGTATCTATTTTAGGACCAACTTGATATCAACTAACACGTTTTGTATAATTCCCATTTAATTTTCAACCTCTTCAAACTCCTTTGTTGTGCGATCTCGTACTCTCTTTGTGACAAGATCTACATCATCCTCGGTGATTGTATACGTTGGAATCTGTTTGTGGTCCTTGGCCCTCTTGCACAACCCCTCTGTTTGTGGTCCTTGGCCCTCTTGCACAACCCCTCTGTATGTATGATTGGGCACTTGGGTGGCCTTGTTTATTTTTTAGTGGTTTCTGAAGGGGTTTCTTACATCAGTTTGTCCCCCCTCCATGTTCTTTATGTGTCGGGGCAGTGTCCTTCTTCCCTAACTACGCATCCTTATTTTGGCCACTTCCCTTCTTCAACTGCACTGGATTTTGACTATTCTTCCCCTGTTGTGTTATATTTTTAGGCGGAATGCTATCTCTTAGAGGTGTCTTGGATGAACCTTATTCTACCTCCTTACCCTTTGGCATTTCTTTGGTAATGAATGGGATCATCTAGTCATCCTTCTAGTCTTGTATTGACATTTCAACCTCCTCTGCATTGATGCATAATTGAATTTGTAACCATTCTTTCACTGGATCCATGTGTGCTTGGATCCACATGTTGTTTCTTGTATCCCTAAAGTTGGTTACTCCTTGATACTACACGACCACTTCCAAAGTTATCCTCCAAGTGTTGGCTATGTTGTCTTGGATATTACTGAAAGACTGAGCAAAGGTGTTGACATTTCTACTTTTTCTCTTGGGGTATGAAGTTCTTCCCATTGATATATATCGTGTTGCATGAAAATGGCCTACTCTATCGCAGAAGTAGGATTAGGGAGTCTCCTTCCACCTGATTAAAGCTATCAGGATCAACAACCAAGAGTAGTGGAACTTTGTTCCCAAGTTCTGTGAATCCTTATAGTTGTCTAAGAATAGGTTCAATAAATATGGGGCCTAGTCGAGCATAGTGTCATTTGTGCACTGAATTGCGGTTGGGAAAACCCCTACAAGGACCTCCTCCTTTAGACATTTGTGTAGAAATTTGCATTCCATAATCTTTGTGGGAATCATGGTGGCTACATTCTCTTGATAATGATTCCATGCAAGCCTCTCTCCTTCCCGTATGTTTTCTTCATCTCTTCGATGAGAGTCTTTTCTTTGGTTTTTGTTGGCACACAGGGGAAGACCCAGGGTTCAATGCTTCAAAAACACACCAAAAAAACATTAACTACTTGCCCTTTCGGTAACACCTGCGAAGCAGATAAAGTCTCACCCGAGGTAGAGGCAAGGGGGTTGCAGGGCTCAAGTGTCTACAACCTAGCTAGGACACAGATTTGTGATTACAACACTTAAAAAAACACTTATCCAATAACATGCATTAAGTTATGATTCTTATTCACTTCGTGGATTAACCCTAATTACAGATCAACTCAGTAGTAATCAAGATCAAGCACATCTAATCATTTATCACATAACATCAGAGAACATCCAAAATTTATTCATATATCAAACACTAAACATCAATGGATCTACCTATCGCACATCAAGAAAAGTGCACTAAGAAATTAAATACATAAATTTCATGAAAAACATTGCACAAAGAACATCAATACAAGATATATGTGGTTCACCCCAGCGTAGGGCTACGTCCACCAACTCTTCTTCTTCTTTATTAGTCTCTTCCAATCTTCTTACATGCACCAAGCCATCGAGTTGACTTTGCGAGAGACATGAGATCTACGCGCACCTCGCTAGATCCTCCTTCCCTAAGTTAGACCAAAGCACAAAGCCTTATACAGTTTGTCTGAACAGAGCACTTACAAAACGATTGCACTTAGCTCTGCAAGCCCCACACATTCATGCACAAAGCCAACTAGCCATGCACTAAGCCGATCAATGACTAGTAACTACTTATTACATCACCTAGCCACTTATTTATACATTACAAAAGGGGTCCTAAGCATGGGTAAACCCATGGGCCTACATACCATACCTATTACAAAAACCCTAAATTCCAAAAAAATACCACAAAAAGGGTGAGATCCTGCGATCTCTACTTCGCCTGGGCACTCTGTCTTCAACCAGCCTATCGAAGTACCAAAAATGGTCAAACATGACCAATGTTTCCTAAAAACTTGGTCGAGGGCCAACATGACCCCAACACTCACCCGTGACTCGTCCCGAGTCACTCTTATATGGGAAGATATGCTTTGAATTCCTCGATCTTAGCTCGAGCTACCTCGACTTGATGCTTCGCCAGAGCCTCCTGCTCGACGAACTCCTGAAGTACTTTCTCGGTGACAGGCCCTTCCAGGCGTTGCTCCACTGTCACAACTACCTGTTCCAACTGTGAGCCTCATCCCTCAATCTCTTCAAAAAGGGTGCAGGCTTCATCCTGCACCGGCTAGAGTCTCTGTGTCACCTCCATAACTCTGCTCTAGATGGAAGTGACCTGCTTCTGAATTATGCACTGCTCCTACGACCTCTTAATATTTTGTACTGCAGTGAGTAGCTTCCATTTTTCTTGCACAGTGGAAGCCTGTCCGCTTCACCTCCTGGAGTTGTGCTTCTAGTCTCCTCAACTCTAGGTCTTCTTCAAGGCTCTCATAGGTTTGTGCACTTCGGTCACTAAGTTGCTTACATTCTGAGGCTAATGCTCTGATTCATTCTACTGCACTCCTGGAAGCCTATTCCCTCTAATCCCACACTTCTTGCGGAGTGTTAGGCACTGATTGAAGTTCTAGCTCTGACACTCTTTCTTGAAGCTGTTGAATGGCTTCAACGAGCTTCCCCACTTGGCTCTCAATTGTTTCTTCTTCCATCTGTGCCAGGCTTGGTGTTATCACATGAAATTATCAGAGACTTATGGGTTTGTGGTTTCTACCTAAGTCTGTCATTTTGCCTTGTCTCTCTGCTTTTTGAAGACCAAATCTTAAGTTTTTTCCCCTTCATCTTGTAAATTTTTCTCTGTTTTCCCTCGTTCATTTGAACAACCTATTTTTCCTTGTCGTTTTACCTGAGAAGTCTCGGCCCTAATATTTTCTATTTTCTCTAAGGTTGAACACTCTCCTCTTTTTCTCAATCACTCATCCTTTGTATTTCTGAGCCCCCAACCAGTCATCCAAGTCTTTATTTATACAGGTCGCAGCCGCAGGCTCAAGGTGCAACACTCAGAGAGATCCATTCCAGACTCTAATCAAGCAAACAAATAATTTTAGCTCCCAACGGTTGGGATTCCATGTGGATTTCATATCGACGATTCCCAGGTGTTCAGAATCTGAAAGTTGCTCAAAGATTAGTGTCGGAGCAAAGGCCCGAGATCAAAGGTAGAGAAAATATTAAATCTAGGATGTAGATCTCATTGGGAGAGATCAATCGTGGAAAATTATCACGGGAGTCGGTAGTTCAGAATGTCGTTAAAGTTGTTCTTCAAAAGGTCGAACTCCCGAAGGGCCGAAGCCTGAAATGCTGAAGCGCTGAAGGACTTGAAGTCCCTAAGGCCCGAAGTTCCAAACTAAAGTAAAGGTATGATCTAAGCCATTGATCGTCGGTCGATAAGGACTGTCGATCCATGTATGTGGAGACCATTCGTGTTTCGAATATCAAGAGTTGCGAAAAGGGATGTGTTAAATTTTCCCGAAGGAAAAAAACCCAAAGAGATTGTAGCCACAAACCCATAGGGGCACGTGGTGTTAGATCAACGAATTCACGGTTTCGCAAATCAAAGGTTTTAGCATGGAGTGTGGTGCAAGTTTTAAAAGAGCAAAGTCACGAAGCACCTAGGAATTGGGACCATGGTCATATCCTGTGGTCATATTGAAAGCGGGTCCATAAAGAAAGGTGAGTGCTCGTCACGTGGAGCTAGTAGCTCAGGGTTCCAAGGAAGAAATCAGATCCCTCAGATGCAAAGCAGATCCAGTTGTTAATCTGAGTCAGGTGATTTCGTCAAAGTGGGCATTGAGAAGTTTGTGGTCTAGTGTTGTGAAAATATCTGAAAGGTGAAATCCCAAAGTGCCTTTAGAGATGAGCATCAGTTCATGGCCTGAGGTCGCATGCAAGAAATGTAGTGGAGAAAAAGCCAGCACTAGAAGCCTTGGGAGCGCAAAGGAAAGGGTTCAGATTTCATGAGATCTGCATCAAAGGCTAAAAAATGCCCATGTTAGTAACAGAGTGAGATTATCATGGTTTCAAGGCATCGGGTTGACTCGAAGAGCTACTAGAAGCACATGGAATATCCCTGGGCATTAAGTCTTGTTCTGATCCCGATGAAAGTATTTAATGAAAAAAGGAGTGGTAGTTGAAACCTCGGCTCACTCCATAAATGGAAGGTATGGAAGGTTCGACCATGGGGACTGAACCGTCTCCCCGTGGTACTCCTGGGAGAATATTTTCCTACAAAACCCATGCCAATATGAGCTCACATCTAACAAAAGAATGCCTACACAGTATGATAGAGAAGACGCAGATGGAAAGCCTTGAATGAAAAGGCATGATCATGCTCTTGGTAGTGGTGAATTGTCCTGAGTAGAAATAGTTAGTTTCGATATTTTGTTAAGGTCGTCAACTGGTTGAGAAGAGATCCCTATTTGGTAATGTTTTTATTCCATATTTGTTCTCTTTTTATGTATCAAATTTGAGACTTTCATTTTAATAGAAGTCAAATTCTTTTCATCTCTCTGTAAAAATTGTGCTAAAGCACTCGGGCATGGAGGATCCAGTCGAAGGTTGTTATGTTGTTGTAATGTAGGTTTGATTACACTAGTATCGTGACCAGTTTTAGTCAGCTCCATTGTTATCTTTTTTCCTCTTACATTGAATGGCAGCATGGAGGATTCAGTCGAGGTTTTTTAGTTGCATTGTGATGTAGGTTTGATCATTGTGCTATTGTGACTATGTTTTTTGAGCATACTTCAGTGTCTGAAGCTTGAGCTCAAGAGTGATATTGAGTTTGAGTTTTTATTCTCTAAGCTACTTGAAATCCTAATGCCCATAGCAGTCTTGTTCACATTTCTCACTAATTATTCCCTCTGTTCACAATTAAACTCAACTCACTGACTGAAGTTAATGTGGTCTTCACTTAGCCCCCGGGGGACAGCTCAATTGGCAAGTGTCATGATATGAAGTGTTATGTTCGATGAGGTTTCAAGTTCAAATCCCCCCGACTTACCCATGCCTGCGGAAGGGGCATACGTATGGCACCTGGAGGTTATAGTGGTAGCAGTCGGAATCGACCCCGTGTCACGCGAGTACGAGACCGGCCCAGTTGCCGATTCCGCCAGTCATAAAAAAAAAAAATGTGGCCTTCACTTTCCTTTTCATTTCTTGTCCAGTTTTTTGTTGAACATCATTCATATATTGAGTTTTTTCCATTGACCTCCACTCATATAAAACCAACATCCACCAAAAAATATGATGGGTACTGGGCTTATCCTCCCGCAATCTGAGGGTGACTCTCAGTGATAAAATTCTTGGCGTCGTTGCCGGGGAACGAATTGAAGAAATTTACCTAGGTAAGAACGACAAAGAAATTATGATTCTGAAGGTGCATCAAAAATCAGTACCTTGAATATTGCAACTTGCACCTGGTAACTCCATTGTTTCAGTTGTGGCTCTAAAGTGAATACATACAAGGTCTACTCCATAGCTGCCTCTAGCAACACCTGAAGCTAACCCAGAGAAAATTATCAGAAAAGGAAAGAAATCTAAAGAAGTTAATTCAATTTTTCTATCAGGTTATTCTGGTAATTTACATAATCCTTCTTTAAGAACTCTCGTAGCTGCTTCTAATTCCCCTATTATACCATCTGTTGGAGTTTCAAGAATTTTAAATTTTGGGAGTTTTCCTGCTAATTTCTCCCCTCCTAGTATCGGATTGGAAGGAGAAATATTTGAAACCACTATTTCCCCTAAATTTGTATAGTGGTTTAGACCCAGGACCTTAGAAGACTTCCCCACTCCGGTATTTACCACTCCTCCCCTATTAGAGTTGTTTCATTTATAGAAGGGGAAACCCCTATTCCCTCGAGCCCTGCAGATTTTTCTCCCAGCACTCAGCCATTTCCTTTTCCTCCCAGAAACATAGCTACAGTCATACCTGTCCCAACTTCATATCCTCCCAATTCTCCTCTATTTCACGTCCAAATGGAAGGTGCTAATCCTCCTAGGAACAGGATGGCTAATATATTGGCTGCTAGATATGCCCCTTTAGTTTTACCTCAGCCTATGAATGCTCTCCCAACCATAGAGTACCTTAAGTACATGCCCCAGTTCACAGGGGAGGGAGATGTGACTACAGAAGAGCACCTTTCATCCTTTTATGGATTTGCAGAGATTCAGGGCATAAAAAATGAAGATGTGTGGATGAGAGTTTTTGTACAAAGCCTTGATGGTGATGCCAGGGATTAGTTTAAGGAATTGCCTCCTAGATATATTGACGAGATTAATTCTCTGGATGATTCATTCTTAAGACATTAGGGGGATACAAAATATTTCCTTTATTATATTAAAGAATTTGAAGCACTTAAGAGAGAAGAGGGAGAATCTATTTCAGACTTCTCGAAGATATTTAATAAGATGTATAAAAATATTCCCACTGAAATTAAACCTACATAAACCTCTTCCAAGATGGCTTATGCAAGTACTTTTGACCTTGAGTTTTTCCTCCTATTGAGAGAAAGAAGAGCTACCTCCTTGGATCATATGCAAGATGCAACCCTTGAAGTAGAATCCAATATATTGGCAGTTGAAATCTTAGGAGTAAGGATGATAGAGACAAAAGAAAAGGTAGGTCTGAAGCTTTGAATTCTAGTTCCTCTATTTCCCCCCTTGAAATGGATGAAGTAACCAAGATGATAAAATCACTTTCTGCTAGAATGGAAAGGTTGGAATTGGAAGGAAATCTGAGTTATAGGAATCCCCAAAATGTTGATAATAGGGGTAGTTTCAAAAGACCAAACAATTCTCTTCATATCATCCAAAGAGATCAAAGAAACAAGGACATATATGATCATATAATTCAATCTCCTCTCCAAAACAATCTTATTACTAACGAGGAAGGAGAGGAAGAAGATGTTGATCTTGAAATCTAGTGTCTTGGAGACACTTCCTCATTTCCTCATCTGACATAATCTACATATGATGAGTCTCTCATGGATAGACAACTAAATAAGCTGAGCAGGGGAGAAAAGACTAGCCATAATCCCAATAGATATAGCCCGAGGTCAAAGAAAAAATAAGGGAATTTGGATATTTCTGATCATCCTACTAGAGAAAAGAATCCCACAAAAATTGTAGCAGATGGCGTTAAATAAAAGGAGGAAAACCCCCCTCCGCTGGTCAAAGGCCCTATCCCAGAAGTGAAGGAGGTTGTGAAGCCTCCCTCCTCTTTTATCTTTGACCATGAAATTCAAAATATTAGGATCCCCATGCCTCTGTCAGAGTTAATCAAGCATGAGGACTTCAAAAGGTGCCTCTCCAAAGTGTGGAAACCCGAACCTTCATCTCATCCCATAGACTCAGTCAATCTCCAAGACGAAAATCCTGTTGTCATACTGGGACCTTTGGTGAAGGATAGAGATGATTCCTCACCTCCTTTCTACACTTGATTGAACATCCATGATAAGGTGTTTCACAACTTCTTGATGGATTCAAGGGCATATCACAATCTTATGCCTAAAATTTTCATGGATGAGCTTGCGTTGGAGGTTACAAAAACCTACCATGACCTGTATTCATTTAATTCTAGGAAGGTGAAATTCCTCGGGTTTATTAAGGACCTGGTTGTCTCCTTGTTTCAATTGCCAATGAAAAGTGTGGTCATGGACATAGTGGTAGCTAATGCCCCCCCTAAGTTCGGGATGCTCTTATCTAGATCATGGATCAAAATACTAGGGGGAACTCTATAAATGGATCTATCATATTCCACCATCCCTGTGTTTGGAGGGGAACACAGAAGGCTTTATAGAGAAGCACAACTTGCCTACATTATCAGTGATGAATCCAATCCCATAAACCACCCAATTTTCTCATTCGATACTGATTTAGGAACCAATATATTGCATCTCTTTGATGTCTCTCAACCACCTATTGAAATTAGAAAGAAGCCTATTACCATTTGTGAAGAGCCTGCCCCCAAGACCTTTATGTAGAAAATATTTTTTGATGGACCCTCTTCTAGGGAAGGTGTTGGTGATGGAGTGGTTTTTATTTCCCCCACCCAAGAGACCATATCTCTATCCTACAATTTGGAATTTGAAACAACAAACAATGTGGAAGAATATGAGGTTCTTTTCTTGCGTTTGAACGCTACCAAAGACATGAAAATTGAGGAGCTAACAGTGTTTGGAGACGCTAAGCCGATTGTTCATGAAGTCAAAAATATGTATCAGGCTAAGCACCCAAGGTTAAGGGCTTATAGAAATGAGGTATGGGATATGATTAATAGTTTTTTCTTGGATTTTAATATTTCATTTGTTCCAAGGGAGGAGAACTTTGTGGCAGATTCCTTGGTGGTCTCAGCAAGTAATTTCAATACTCTTTCACAAAGTCATACTCTTTGACTCTTTCACAAAGGAATCTGCAACATCCCCAACACTTTGTGCATCAGAAAAAACAACCATGGCAGCTTGTTGGATGGCCATTTCCGCTAACAGGCTATTATCAGATTGAATTCCCTTTGAGTAACGAAAATGGTTAAAGTTTAATCCAAGGATGGGAGCAAATAGAACGATCAAACCCAACTCTTCGAGAAAACCGTGATTGAATTGAAGACTTGAGAACCATATTTATACCAAATTATAAAATCCCATCGATCGTCGCATCAGATGAGTGGGTATGTTCTTGTTACAACACATACATTTTCAATACATAGAGAATGAAAGTGGTGGCTATGTACGATTGTTCACAAATCTGGGAGATTTGTTGAATGCATCAAGAAACTCTTTATTTGTGCTTTTTAGCTTGTTTTCTTAGTTTTTGATCGGAGATCACCACCCTCTTCTAGTAAAGTGTGGCATTTCTTGGGGTTGGTTGTAATACTTGGGAGTGCTTGAAAAGGGGTATTCTTTCCATATCCCCACCATACATAACATATCCCATATTTCCCCCATACTCTCCTTCATGGTTGAATTGTACATGTTCCCATTAAAAGTCCACCTTTCAATAGTCTCATGGGAATAAGGGGTTAGTAAGCTCGAGGCTGATGCTAATGGAAACCAAGTAAAGAGAAATTATGAAATGTCAAAATGAAAAAGAATAATTAAAGGGACCATAACAAGGAAATTTGAGCAATTCCCCCTCATTCGTGACCATCACCTCTGGTCCTAGGGGTAGGTGATCGCTATACTGTATATATACTTGGTAAATTGTATTGAATATTGAGCTATTGTGAAGATTGATTAGGATTCTTGGTGTGATATAACCTAATGACCCTTGTATATGACATGATATGCTTATTAGGTTGTTGTGGAAGTGTGTCCCCAAAATGTATATTGATGATATGAGCCCACATAGATGATGATATACCATGATAGAGAGTACCTTCTTACCATGACTGTGATGACTACACTCTCCTTCCATGATTCTTGAGCACATTCTCCTATTTTAATGATGATTTGAACCATTCTTGAGGATGTTGGGATTTCTTGGTGACCTTGTACCCCTTGGAGAGGGAATCACACCCCCATGATGGAATTGTACCTTCTTGATGGGCATTGAGCCTTCTCCTGATAATGATAACACACCCCTTTGGGGGGGTCATGGCACCTTCTCCCTTGATGACGACATGCCCTATATTGAGGGCATTTCACTTATGATGGAACATTTCATTTGATGATGACGAATGACTACTTTGGAGCCGACCTAGAATGATGAGGAGAAAATTAGCACCTTTGATGATGATATGTGACTTTTGGATGATCAGATATGACCTTTTATTCGACGTTGCACCTTTTTATGGAGATACATGAATTCTGGAGCATTATACACCACTTTGGAGGATGATGTCATGCTTATTTAACTCACCTAGTCACATGTGTGAATCTTTAAGAGACTTTATGATAAATGTCTAACATATATGACATATTTTTATTATTCATGAGGTATTTTATTATGGGTTGTCGTTGACCTATCCACCTTGTATCATGGATTTATTGCATTTTAGGGATGTTACTTCATTGTAGGATTTTGTAGACGATAGCTCTTGGTTTCCTCCTATTTATAGAGGGACCTCATTTGCATCATTGCACATTGTGGACACTTCTATGTCTTTTCTCTTGTGCACTATTTTACTTTTCATTGTCCCAAAAAACAAACCCTTCTTCTAAGTCTTTTAGGAATGAGAAAGTGGGCTCCTTCCCTTATCTCATCTTGAAATATTGAGAATCCTAAATATATATGTAATGTGTAAATATATATGTAATGGGCTCAAACTAGTGTAAAAGAGGCCTCATTTTCATGTGTGAATAACTATATATAAGAGACCATGTATTCATTATTAAGGGATGTGAAGTATGAATGGTATTTGGTTATTTGGAGGGTGTTCCCATATTCTTTAAAGAGTTATTATGTAACTTATCTATCCTGGAGTTGTGCTCCACACTCACATTTTTTACATGGTGATTTAGGTGGATATCGGTGGCCACCCACCTATTCCCACTGGCTCAAAACGGTCTTCTGGCAACTTACTATTTTTAGCAGTTTTTCAGCCCCTAAACTTCTAGGGCCATTTTGAGGGCCTAAACAAAGTTTTTTCGAGATCGGGCACCTCAACAATGGCTTAAGTCTCTAATTGATCCCTCAAAATGAATCTCCTTGACAATACCTTTCTAACGAGCTATTATGTGCCCCAAATGGAGATCATATGCCAAAGTTATGACCCCGAGAAGTTGATACACCAAACTACCCAAAACGGTGTCCACAAAACTATTGAATTTTCATCTTCCAGGGTTTGGGTTTTGGATTTTATTTATGTTACAAAGGCCTTTAGAGCCTCATTGTAATCCATATTCTTTTGAATGTGAGTATCCATCACATCTCCTCTCAGAGATAAGATGCCACCATTCTAGCGATCCTTTCACTATGTATTTCTACAGTTTTGTACATTTCGTTCATTAATAGAAATTGTGTATTACTATATCTCTGTGTTTATGGTTTCATCTCTGATATATTTTTGTTATATTATTGGATATATGATATATCTTTGTACATTTATTTAATATATCTCCACTCTCATTTCATGCCGAAAATAATTCAGATCAATGGTATCAGACCATGCTGCTCTTGATCATTTTTTCAGTGCATGTCCCCGACGAGGTCCGAGTATAGAAATTTAGGTCTCGATCTTGTATCTCTTGAGGAAAATCACTCTCACACACCCAAGAAACCCTCCATGGTGAAAGAAAACAAAAATGAGAGAGAAGAATATTCTATCAATCTATTGCTTGACAAAGCTCTCATGTGACAAAGAGACGAAATGATGGCCGAGAATTTTTCCCACATCCTTCAATGCCTACTAATAAAAACATGCACGTCTTCATCAAGTGGCCACTTTGGAGGAACCTCTCCTTTCAAGGTACACGTTAATTTTTATATTCCCATATTTCAAGGACAGATAGATGCAGATGCTCTAGAAAAATTGTTAAATCTACTAGAAGGTTATTTCTATGTTCATAATTTCTACGACAGGGAAAATATCACATTCTCACACCTTAAGGATCTCCCCCATGTCAAACATTGTGTTGGGTATGTGTTATATTATTTTCATGTGTGTGTAGGTGCGTCAGATTCGACAACCGCCTCTGACGATCCCTCAGTTTTTTCTATTTTTAGCGGATTTTGCTATTTTTAGCGGTTTACTAAATTAATTTCAGATTAATGGATTAGGGTTTTGGTATATACAGAATACCTAAAAACATTGTATATATTTTATTGTGAATGGTGAAATTTTATAATGAATATAAGAAAGGTTTTCCCAGTTGAGGGTTTCCGATATAAATCTCTGTGTACTATGTGAATGAGTCATTGATTAAATTATGTTTTGCTTAAGAATCTATATGCATTGCTTTACTTCATAGGTTTAAAATTTACACATTGGTGGGAAACTTATTGGGAGAAAAGTTCCACAGAGGATTCTGGAATATATGGGGCCAATCCCACTTGGGATTTTTTTGTGGATGCAGTCAAGGAATGAAATTACCCTATTGACAACTATGACGACCAGTACATGAGAAGGACCACATTGCAACAAGAGAGGGGGAAATAAATGTCATAGTTCACCAATACATTCCATACCTTGTGCACCAAGCTAGGTATCAAATACTCTGAGCGACATTTGGTTTTGAAATACCGTGGGGCTCTACATAGATACACCCAAACTAAAATGGATTTTATGGACATCTCATCACTGGGTGCTTCTTATCAATATGTTATTAAAATCGAGTATAAATTTAAGCACTAGAACAAGTGGGAGTTCAGTTCTGCAAATCCACAAAAACCAAACTATGGTAAAGACAACCCTAACAACCAGCCTTTAGAAAATCAGTCCAAGCCACATGAAAAGAAGGGTAATGGAAAGATGAAAAAGGAAAATGGAAAATGGTGTGATTTACGCAAAATCCCCTGACACAACACCGATGAATTTTTCTCAAAACAGTCATTGGTGGCCGACATAAAATACAAGGAGTTGAACCCTGATTCAGAATCTGATTCAGAAAATACTTGTAGAAGAAAGATCATCGGCACAGAACCCACTGCTATTGTCATGACTGTCGCTATTCAACTAGAAGAACCAACAAATCCTAAAGAGGGGGGGGTGCATTTTCCATTCACAAATGTGGGTGAAGGGGACCCCGCTACATTTTATTGTTTATAACAGAAGCTAGAAGAACCTCATCTCAGTAGAGGTCATCAAATAGTTGGGATTGTCGACACACCACACCCACAACCATACAACATCGGGTGGTTTCATTAGGGATGAGGTTTTTGTGTCAGCCAACAGTCTTGATTATCATACAAAATCCAACCATTCAAGGATGAGGTATTATGTGATGTTTCCCCACTGGATGTATGTGATGTTCTTTTGTGCCAGCCATATATGTGGAAGTGCCATGTTATTTATGAGTCTCAACCCCATAGTTTCATTGTTAATTTGAGGGGTCATCTCTACAAGATACCAGAGGTAGTTCCAATTACTTTCCCAACTAAATAGTGCTGCAAGGTAGTACCTAATACTAAAAAAATCATCTTCATAGTCTGTTCAAAAGGTGAACAAAAGAACACCAAAATCACTACAACCTCAGTCCAAGCACCTTCTTTCCAGCAGAAGCAGGTCGATAATATTGAAGAAAAAAAGAATGATTCCTTCCGCACACAATCATATCATGTATCCAGACTGGTTCAACATCTCCAACCCTTCTAGACATAGTTTCATGAAAACCTTCAACAAGCTAAGCATTGCAACTTCTCCAACAAGGAAAGCAACTCATCAAGATGCAGATTCAATAAATGTTTTTGCCTCTCCCCCGAGCACTCAACACAATGTAGAAAATTGTTTCCTAATGAGGGAGGATTGATCCAAGTGGATATCGGTGTCCACCCACCTATTCCAACTGTCTCAAAACAGTCTTCTCATAGCTAACTATTTTTAGCAGTTCTTCAGCCCCTAAACTTCTGGGGCTATTTTGAGGTCCTAAACATAGTTTTTTTGGGATAAATCACTTCAATTACTACCTAATGATTTGATTGAGCCCTCAAAATGAATCACCTCGTCAATACCTTTCCAACGAGCTATCGTGTGCCCCAAACAGAGATCGTATGCCAAATTTACACCCCTGAGAAGTTGATACACCAAACTATCCAAAACGGGGTCCACAAAATTGTTGGCTTTTCATCTTCCGAGGTTAGGTTTTTGGATGTTATTTATGTTAAAAATTCCTTTAGAGCCTCATTTTAATCCATCTTCTTGTGAATGTTATTATTCTTCACATCTCTTCTCAAAGACAAGCTTCCACCATTCTAGCGAGTCTTTCACTCTATGTTTCTACAGTTTTGTACATTTCACTCATTAATAGAAATTGCGTATTATTGTATCTATGTTTTTATGCTTGCATCTCTGATATATTTCTATTATATTATTGGATATATGAGATATCTATGTACATTTATTTATTATACCTTGTTGGTTTAGATCTCTCTTTCTTTAACTTCTTGGTCTAACCCAGGTTCAGATCTGAACATGTTTCCAACAAAACCCTCTAAAAATTTCAGCCCTCCTGGTAAACCAGAAGGAAACATTGCACGCGGAGTACAAAATGCAGTTTCACCCGAGGTATCTCTATGGGTGACTTAAATTCTCAAGTTCTTGTAGTCTAGGAATGAGTGGGGATCTAGGAGTATGTTCTTGCTTCTCTTTATGCATTAAACTTGTTATTGATTCAAGTACTTCTAGGATTCATATATATTTAGACTCATGCATGCATTCTAATACATCTAGTTAATCACTCATTCATAATATAACCATTGACAAGAGGCAAATCATTCAAGAAACATCACAAAGAACACAATTTTTACCATGTTTCACCACCTCTGATTGTATGCCAAATTTACACCCCCGATGAATGTGATGATGATAAAACACCCCTTTGGGGGGGTCATGGCACCTTCTCCCTTGATGACAACATGCCCTAGACTGAGGGAATTGCACTTATGATGGATCATTTCACTTGATGATAATGCACGACTACTTTGGAGTTGACCTAGCATGATGAGGAGAAAATTAGAACCTTTGATGATGATATGCGATTTTTGGATGATCAGATATCACCTTTTCTTAGACGTTGCACCCTTTTATGGAGATACATGACCTTTGGAGCATTATACACCACTTTGGAGGATGATGTCATGCTTATTTCACTAACCCAATCACATGTGTGAATCTTTAAGAGAATTTATGATAAATGTCTAGCATTTATGACATCTTTTGCTTATTGATGAGGTATTTTATTAGGGCTTGTCCTTGACCTATCCACCTTGTATCATGGATTTATTGCATTTTAGGGATGTTGCTTCATTATAGCCTTGTATAGACGATAGCTCTTGGTTTCATCATATTTACAGACGGACCTCATTTAGATCATTGAACATTGTGGAGACTTCTATATCTTTTCTCTTATGCACTATGGATGTATAAGTAGAGCAACCTATTAAGGAGGACTTGTTAATGTGGATTGCACTCTTTTCTTGGATGGATATTGGTGAGGCTTGCATGAATGAATGATAATATAAGTAAATGGACCTCTTTTTCCTTGTTAGTGTTTATGGATGATGATAATTAAGTATTAATAAAGTGGACATGGTATTTTATTTTTCATTATCCCTCTTAAACAAACCCTTCTTCTAAGTCTTTGAGGAAGGAGCAAGTGGGATCCTTCCCTTATCTTATCTTTAAAGATTGAGAAGCCTAAATATATATGTAATGTGTAAATAAATATGTAATGGGGTCATCCTAGTATAAAAGAGGCCTCATTTTCATGTGTGAATAACTATATATAAGAGACCATGTATGCGGTATTAAGGGATGTTAATTGTGAAGTATGAATGGTATTTGGTTATTTGGAGGGGGTTCCCCTATTCTTTAAGGAGTTATTATGTAACTTATCTATCTTGGATTTGTGCTCCATGCTCACATTTTGTACATGGTGATCTAGGTGGATATTGTCCACCCACCTATTCAAACTGGCTCAAAATGGTCTTATGGCAACTTACTATTTTTAGTAGTTTTTCAGCCCCTAAACTTCCGATGCCATTTTGAGGGCCTAAACAAAGTTTTTTAAAGATAGAGCACCTCAACAATGGCATAAGGCTCTAATTGATCCCTAAAAATGAATCTCCTCGACAATACCTTTCCAACGAGCTATTGTGTTCCCCAAATGGACATTGTATGCCAACGTTACACACCCGATAAGTTGATACACCAAACTACCCAAAATGGTGACCACAAAATTGTTTGATTTTCATCTTCCGGGGTTTCGGTTTTGGATTTTATTTATGTTAAAAATGAATTTAGAGCCTCATTGTAATCCATATTCTTTTGAATATGAGTAGCCATCACATCTCCTCTCAGAGATACGCTGCCACCATTCTAGCGAGTCTTTTACTATGTATTTCTACAGTTTTGTACATTTCGTTCATTAATAGAAATTGTGTATTACTGTATCTCTATGTTTATGGTTGCATATATGATATATTTATGTTATATTATTGGATATCTAAGATATATATTTACATTTATTTAATATATATCCACTCTCATTTCGTGCCAAAAATAATTCGGATCAGTGGTATCAGAGCATGTTGCTCTTGATCATTTTTTTCAATGCATCTCCCCGACGAGGTTTGAGTATAGCAAGTTGGGTCTCGATCTTGTCTCTCTTGAGGAAAATCACTCTCGCACACCCAATAAACCCTTCATGTCAAAATAAAAGAAAAATGAGAGAGCAGAAGATTCTATCAATCTATTTCTTGAGAAAGCTCTCACGTGACAGAGGGATGAAATGATGGAGAATTTTTCCCACATCCTTCAATGCCTATCGATAACAACATGCATGTCTTCATAAAGCAACCACTATGGAGGCACCTCTCCTTTCAAGGTACATGTTAATTTTGATATTCCCATATTTGAAGGACAAATAGATGCAGATGCTCTAGAAAAATGGTTAAATCTGATAGAAGGTTATTTCTTTGTTCATAATTTATCCGACAGGGGAAAGATCACATTCTCACTCCTTAAGGCTCTCCCCCATGTCAAACATTGGTGGGAAACTTACTAGGATAAAAGTTCCATAGAGGAGTCTGGAATATATGGGGTCGAGCCCACTTGGGATTTTTCTGTGGATGCGGTCAAGGAACGATATTACCCTGTTTGCAACTATCACAACTAGTACATGAGATGTACCACATTGTGAAAAGAGAGGGGCCAAGCAGTATCGTAGTTCACCAATACATTTCATACCTTGTGTACCAAGCTAGGTATCAAAGACTCTGAGTGACATCTGGTTTTGAAATACCGTGGGGCTCTACATAGATACATCCAAACTAAAATGGATTTTTTGGACATCTCTGCACTGGGTGCTTCTTATTTATATGCTATTAAAATTGAGTATAAATTTAAGCACTAGAACAAATGGGAGTTCAAGTCTACAAATCCACAAAAACCAAAGTATGGTAAAGACGTCGCTAACAACCAGCCTTTAGAAAATAAGTCCAAGCAACAAGAAAAGAAGGCTAATGGAAAGACGAAGAAGGACACTAGAAAATGGTGTGATTTACACAAAATCCCCTTACACAACATCGATGAATTTCTCTCAAAACATTCATTGGTGGCCGAGATCAAATACAAGGAGTCGAACCCTGATTCAGAATCTGATTCAAAAAATACTAGTAGAAGAAACATCATCGACGCAGAAACCATTGTTATTGTCGTGACCGTAGCTATTCAACGAGAAGAACCAATAGATCCTAAAGAGGGGGGTTCCTTTTTCATTCACAAATGTGGGTGAAGGGGATCCCACCGCATTTTATTTTTGATAACAGAAGCCAGAAGAACCTCATCTCAACAGAGGTAGTCGAATAGTTGGGATTGTCGAAAACACCACACCCACAACCATACAACATCATGTGGTTTCGTCAGGTATGAGGTCTTTGTGTCAGCCAACAGTGTTTATTATCATATGACATCCAACCATTCAAGGATGAGGTATTATGTGATGTTTCCCCAATGGATGTATGTGATGTTCTTTTGTGCCAGCCATATATGTGGAAGTGCCATGTTATTTATGAGTCTCAACCCCATATTGTCATTGTTACTTTGGGGGGTCATCTCTACAAGATACCAGAGGTATTTCCAACTACTATCCCACCTAAACAGTGCCGCAAGGTAGTATCTCATACTAAAAAATCATCTTCTTCACAGTTTGTTCAAAAGGTGAACAAAAGAACACCAAAACCACTACAACCTCAATCCAAGCACGTTCTTTCCAGCAGAAGTAGGTCAATAAGATTGAAGAAAAGAAGAATGATTCCTTCCACACACATTCATATCATGTATCCAGACTGGTTCAAAAGTTCCAACACTTCTAGCCATAGTTTCATGACAACCTTCAACAAGATAAGCAGTGCAACTTTTACAACAAGGAAATCAACTCATAAATATGTAGATTCAACAAATGTTTTTCCCTCTCCCCCGAGCACTCAACACAATCTAGAAAATTTCATCCTTAGGAGGGAAGATTCATCTAGGTATATATCGGTGTCCACCCACCTATTCAAACTATCTCAAAATAGTCTTATGGTAACTAAGTATTTTTAGCAGTTTTTCGCCCCTAAACTTCACGGGGCCATTTTGAGGGCCTAAATGAAGTTTTTTTTTGGATCAAGCACTTCAATTATCACCTAAATATTTTATTGAGCCCCCAAAATGAATCTCCTTGACCATACCTTTCCAACGAGCTATCGTGCACCCCAAAGAGAGATTGTATTCCAAATTTACACCCCCAAGAAGGTGATACACCAAACTATCCAAAATGGGGTCCACAAAATTGTTGGCTTTTCATTTTCCAGGGTTAGGATTTTGGAATTTATTTATGTTAAAAAGGCCTTAAGAGCCTCATTTTAATCCATATTCTTGTGAATGTGAGTATTCTTCACATCTCTTCTCAGAGATAAGCTTCCACCATTCTACCGATTCTTTCACTCTGTATTTCTATAGTTTTGTACATTTCGCTCATTAATAGAAATTGTGTATTACTATATCTTTGTCTTTATGCTTACATTTATGATATATTTTTGTTATATTATTGGATATATGAGATATCTCTGTACATTTCTTTATTATATCTTTTTGGTTTAGGTCTCTCTTTCTTTAACTACTTGGTCTGACCCAGGTTCAGATCTGAACAAACCCTCTAAAACTATCGGCTCTCCTAGTAAACCAGAAGCAAACTTTGTGCACAGGTCAGACAATGCAGTTTAACCCGAGATATATCTATGGGTGGATTCAATGATCAAGTGCTTCAATTCTAGGAATGAGTAGGGATTTGGGATTATGTTCTTGCTTCTCTTTATGCATTAAACTTGTTATTGATTCAATTACTTCTAGGATTCATCTATATTTAGACTCATGCATGCATTCTAACACATCTAGTTAATCATTAATTCATAATATAACCATTGACAGGAGGTAAATCATTCAAGAAACATCACAAAGAACACAATTTTTACCATGTTTCACCCACTCCTGGGCTACGTCCACAAAGATTTGGCTTCTCTGCTCATTTATTTAATCTACTACAAAATATGGCGTTGTGCGCATTACATATTTAATCATACAATCATGATGATGTTAATTAACCTTTGTGAGGAAGACTATATCACACTAGGCTCCTCATCTTGTGACCTAAACCTCAAAATCTAGCTTCCTTGACTCTTCTACAACCTTATTACAATAATAA
>SNQJ01S0170928.1:20580-33868 GCA_010110895.2 Picea sitchensis | reverse complement strand
ATCCCTCATCAATTTCATCATCCAAATATGATTTGTAGCTCTATAATAGACCTGGTGTATATGATCACATTCCTACAAACCTTCCTTAACTTCAACAACAAGAGACTATCATTTTCATCAAACTTTGTTTTAGTCTCACATGTCTAGTTTTGGATTAATCAACAACCCTAACTTGAAGTAATCATAACTTTGTACCTGTAATGTATAAATATCTAAAACTGATACACAATGTTCTTCAGTGTGTTTTATGCAATTAATCTAGGTTTCACTACTTGGAACCTCTCAGAAAAGGAATTATAGAAAAAATGGCATACCTTGCTGAATTCTGGCTTATTCTAGAGAGCGACCTTGAAGAGCATGCCCCGCATGGAATATTTTTTGAATTGATATGAAACTGTGACACAACATACTAAAGACTGTAAAATAACCAACACATTTTGTTTCACTGAATTTGGATCTTTTATGAAGAAGTTAGGATGTTTTTACCCAAAACACCTATTTTTGACTAGTTTCAGGACTAGCCACAAACCCTATTTTCCACAGAGTGTAACTCCAAAAATACAATGAACCACAAGCTAAATTTTTTACCATAGATACTTGGATATGTTTTATCAATGGTAAAACAATTTCAAGGTCTGAATCATTATAGAAAAAAAATTATAGCGAAAATGGTGAGATGACCTGTAAATAACATACCTTAGAAAACACCATCAATTTTTTTTTATCCTTCCTTGCATTTCGGCCTTGTTTTCTTCACCTTCCCTCAGAATTTTGGCTTAGATATCCTTGGTTACCTTAGAAACCTATATATATTCAATTTTCTCAAGTGTGATTAAAATGAGAGAGCCTTGCCTCTTATTTATACTCTCCTAGTAGCTTCCTTAAAAATATCTTCTAGTTCATTTGGCCCCACTTTCCTTATTTTAGGGTTAACCCACTTCTAATTTATCCATTAAATTTATTATTGAAATAATTTATTTTGTATTCACTTTGAATTATAATACACTCATTACTTCACTTTATTATTTACCTTTTAAAATCTCTTAAACCACTTTGACTACTTGTTGCTTTTACTTGGGGCTTAAGATGACATATGAGGGTCCTCAACTAAGACCATAACTCTCAAAGCATCAGGAGTTATGTGAGTTATACGCCACCACTAGAAATGGAATGAAATGTACTATCATATAGAATAGAATTATTTGAAAATATATCATAACTCATACCGTTATCCATCAAACAAACTTGGGTCCATTACCCAAACCCTAGGAGAGTCTCCAACTTCTCATGGCCATAACTCTCTAGCAGAGTGAGGAGTTATGTGGCATTCACATACCACCATAATGAAATGACAATCACTATCCATACGGATAGTTTACTTGTTTCAAATTGTACTTCATCTCATTATTCAAAATTAAGCATGGTTCTCTTACTCCACAAAGCGTCTTCCGAGTAGGGGATTTCACCATAAAGGACCACTTTGGAGTTCATCCATGTTACTTGCTTATCAACCATGACAAGAAATAATGAGTCATATTTACATAAAAATCTTGGGTCATTACCCAAACAATGTGAGACTTTCTTCAGGGTTACGACATCAATGACAACCAACTAATCAACATCTCCTTTGGCATGATGGCAACACTATGATGTAATAATGAAATCATATCACTCATGCCCTCGGAACCATCCTCTATCCTCTATATCTGATAAAATCCTCTCCCCTTTGTCATCAATGGAAAATCATCTTTCCATCACGGAACATTTCCCCACAGTGACGTCCTCTTATGGTGCTTCCTGGATATTGCATCCCTAAGACATATAAGATAATCGTTACAAAAAATTCAAAAATCATTCATTTGGAATTGAAATAACTCAAGTCTTTGAATATATTCAAAGGCTTCACATGGAATTGGTTTTATAAAAGATGTTTTCCACTTGTTCTTTGTGCCCCCATACTCAACTCGAATGTTCTTTTATGCAACATGTTACCGTAGAAAGTGAAACTTAATCAAAAAAAAATTTGTCTTGGAATGCATCACTAGGTTCTTTGAGATACTAATGGCACTTGTATCACAATATATTGGACTGACTCATCATACTCAACCTATATATCTTTTCGAGTTTGTTTCATCAAGGGTAGTGTGTACAGCAATAACTGCAATACTCTTGCCTTATTTGTAGATAGAAATCACGATGATTGTTGTTTCTTTCTTAGCCATGATGCAAAACACTCACCTAAGTAGAATTTGGCTCAGATTGCTTCATCGGGTGATCATCAATACAACCTTTAATGCATCTTGGAAATAAGTGATAGGTCTTTCCTTTTGGATACCATAGTCTTCCTTGTATATCTTCCTATCATCTTTGATTGTTTCTTCCTTAGCTCTCTTTGGATTTGTTTCTTGCTCACATTGTTTTGGAGCTTGATCCCTTTACGTCGGTGTATCTAAGTCCGGACTTGTCAAAGTAGAGATTTTTGACTATTGATAATGTCATCGAACTTTTGATTTATTTTGCATATTTTTCTTTTGAACATCCTTTCTTAGTGTGACAACCTACCTTCCAATTTCCAATATTGATCTTGTCCTTTTATTCTCATTGTTCTTTGAGTGCTTATTCAATTATTTTATCTTTTCTATTTGAACCTTCAATTTTGTGATCATTTGTTCTAGTTCTCGAGGTGTCCCTTTTTCTTGTCTAGTTACGCTTGTAGTTTCTTGTTTTTCTTCTTTTCTCTTCGATAACTTCTATGGAACACATTAATTCTTCTCGATAGTCAACTTCGCCTCTTCAATTTCTTCTTTGACTTCTTCACTTTCTTCTTGACTTCTTCATATTCTTCTCGGATTCTTCTTTGTCCCGAGAGTCTTTTTCTGCCATGAATATAACTCTTCTGTCTCGGTATCATTGACTTCATCTTCATCGATGATGAGTATGTGTCTTCTTTGGTGTATAAGCTTTTCTTGAAAAATTTCCTTGTAGTTCTTTTGCTATATGTGTGTTTCCTTTTGAGTAACCTTCATCATTTCTCTTTTTTTCTTATGAGGGACATTTATTAGCAAAATGACCAATCTGAGTCTAATTAAAACAATTAAAGGGAGCTTACCTCTATACCTACCGTTGGTTCCCTTGTTGATCTTTAATGAAGTTGGCTACTTCTTCATTATCTTTCAAGGTGTCTCTGGTGCTATATGCTTCTTGTTCCTTTTTCTTTGCTTTTGATATTTTGCATGCCTTGAAGGATGCTTCTTTTACATTTGGATTTTCCTGGAGATTGCTATCTTCATATCTTTGTGAATATTCCATCGCGATTAGTCCATGCTTATTGAGTCAGGATCAGATCTTTCTTCTAGAATGTGATATCTTAGGGTTGAATCTCATAGGAAAGATCTTAGTATCTTTGAACAATTACTGATTCTTCAATTTCTTCTCCCAATCCTATGATTGCATTCAGCATTTCATTTGTCATTAAGAAGTGAAAGTGCAATATCTTCATCTTCCTTCATTTTAGTTGTTCAAATTGAAGCCTCTAATGAAATGCGAAGATTCTTGTTTTGACTTTTTGTATCTCCTTCATAAATATTTTTGAATCTTGTCCCAAATATCTTTGTAGTCTCTGAGTGCTTTGGTGAATACCATATCATGGGGTTTCTATTCAAAAGTGCATTTGGCTATGTAATTATTCTCACCGAGTTTACTACTTTGTCATTTGTTGGTGGTGGAAATCTGTTGTGTATCCATCTACAATTGATTTATGGCTTAATCCTTGTGCATATATATGTCCTCATCCTTATGATCCAAAAACACTTATGCTTTGTCCATCAAAGCGTGGTATTCCATTTTTATATGAGTTGGTACTCCATGATCTACCTTTTCGTGACTAAAGCTGGCCCAGTTTGAAGGAACTACTGTTTCTGATACAATTATTTGGATTCTTGGTGGGAGTGAGATGTAATAGAGCAATTTAATTTTAACCATAATCCAAATTGTTTATATCAATGAAGCATTATCATCCAGATAAATGAAGAGTAAATAAGAAATGAACAAATGAACACACATACACATTACATAATACACCATTGTTTTACATGGAAACCCAAATCGGGGAGAAAACCTTGAACACTTTTTGTTATATGTCTTGAAGAATTACATTCATTGGAAGCACCAACTTCCTTTGTTTTCTAGGCGCAACTAGAAAGAAGATCCAACCCTAGTTTCTCGGGGCTACAACCGGAGGGAAGCTCAAGCTCTATTCTCTGGCTACAATCGAAAGGAGGCTACAACCCCTAGTTCTCCAGCCTGTAGAAATGTGGCTACAACCACTGTCCTTGCCCAGATCACGCCACCTGAAGTAGAAGTAGAATGATGGAACCAGCTGTCACACTATCCTTGTTTGAGATATACTACTGTAAACATGTGCCAATAAATTTGAACCATGCATCAACATGCCTCAACTTGTAATCAACTGTACCATAAACAGTGCATCAACCATGCATCAACTGTGAAATAACACGTAATCCTTTGTACCTTAAACAAGTGCATCAACCATGTACCATAAACAAGTGCATACAACCATGTGTATCAATTATGTATTTTAATCATGTGTGTCAACTATACTCATCAACTATGACTCATCAATATGCACCAACATCATCAACTATACACCTCATGTGTATGTGCCAGCTCATCAGCTACTTGTCTCAATGTGTACTCCAACATGTACCTCGGCAACTCTCATCAATTTCATCATCCAAATCTGATTTGTAGCAGCTGCAATAATAGACACGGTGTATATGATTTATGGAAACCTTCTTAACTTCAACAACAAGGACTAGCATTTTCATCAAACTTTTCTTTAGTCTCACACATGCCTAGTTTTTGGATTAGTCAACAACTAACTTGAAGTAATAACTGTAACTATATTATAAAGATTTGAAACTGATTACACTTAATGTATGATCACATTTCTGCAAACCTTCCTTAACTTCAACAACAAGAGACTAGCATTTTCATCAAACTTTTCTTTAGTCTCACATGCCTAGTTTTGGATTAGTCAACAACCCTAACTTGAAGTAATAATAACTTTGTAACTATAATGTATAAAGATTTGAAACTGATACATAATGTTCTTCAGTGTGTTTTATGCA
Organism: Picea sitchensis; assembly: GCA_010110895.2. Classification (NCBI taxonomy): domain Eukaryota; kingdom Viridiplantae; phylum Streptophyta; class Pinopsida; order Pinales; family Pinaceae; genus Picea; species Picea sitchensis. The sequence goes on along the minus strand of SNQJ01S0170928.1, from coordinate 28,718 downwards.
ATTCCTCCAGGTGTCACTACTTGGAACCTCTCAGAAAAGGAGTTATAGCAAAAATGACATACCTTGCTGAATTCTGGCTTATTCTAGAGAGTGACCCACATGGAATATTTGTTGAATTGATCTAAAAATGTGACACAACATACTAAATATTGTAACATAAACAAAATATTTGGTTTCACTCAATTTGGATATGTTATGAAGAAGTTATGACATTTTTACCCGAAACACCTATTTTTGACTAGTTTTAGGACTAGCCACAAACTCTATTTTCCACGGAGTGTAACTCCAAAAATACAATGACCCACAAGTTTAATTTTTTACCACAGATACTTGGATATGTTTTCTCAATAGAATATAAATTTCATGGTTTGAATCATTATAGACAAAAATTTATAGCGAAAATGGTGAGATGACCTGTAAATAACATACCTTAAAAAGCACCATGAAAAAGAATTTATCCTTCCTTGCATTTCGGCCTTGCTTTATTCAACTTCCCTTAGAATTTTGGCTTAGATATCCTTGGTTACCTCAGACACCTATATATATTCAATATTCTCAAGTTGATTAAAATGAGAGAGCCTTGCCTCTTATTTATACTCTCCAAGTAGCTTCCTTAAAAACATCTTCTAGGTCATTTGGCCCCACTTTCCTTATTTTAGGGTTAACTGAATTCTAATTTCTCCATTAAATTTATTATTGAAATAATTTATTTTGTATTCACTTTCAATTATAATACACTCATTGCTTCACTTTATTATTTACCTTTTAAAATCTCTTAAACCACTTTGACTACTTTGACCTTTTGGGGCTTCTAGATGACATATGAGGGTCCTCCAACTTCGTAAGGCCATAAATCTCAAACCGTGAGGAGTTATGTCCACATACCACCAGAAATGGAATGACATGTAATATCCATATAGAATAGTATTATATGAAAATATATCATAACTCTTACCATTATCCATCAAACAAACTTGGGTCCATTACCCAAACCCGGGGTCTGAACTTCTCATGGCCATAACTCTCTAACCGTGAGGAGTTATGTGACGTTCCACATACCACCAGAAATGGAATGACAAGCAATATCCATCTAGGATAGTTTACCAGAAAAATTCATTGTCCTTCATCTCATTATTCCACAATTAAGCATGGGTTCTCTTACTCTGCAAAGCGTCTTCCCATGAGGGATTTCACCACAAGGGGACCACTTTGGAGTTCATCCATATTTACTTCTTATCAACCATGAAAAGAAAATAATGAGTCATATTTACATCAAAAAATCTTGGGTCCATAACCCAAACCTTTGTGCTGCGGGGCTTTCTTCAAGGGTTGACATCAATGACAACCAACCTTAATCAACACATGCAATATGGGAGAATCCCAACATGAACCTTTGATAGAAATTCACAAGGCCTAAGAAGATCCGATGCACAATGAGCGTGGTTGGGGCTGGACAGTCACAAATGACTTGGATCTTGGCTGGATCAACATGCACACCATGCACATCAACAATGTAGCCTAGGTACTCGACCCTTTCCATGTCGAAGGAACATTTTTCCAAGTTGGCATATAGCTTGTGATGCCACAGAGTGTGCAAAACTTATTAAATCTACTGCAAGTGTTCTACCCAAGTCTTGTTGTAGACAAGGATGTCATCTAGATACACCACCATAAAATAATTAGTCAAAGGCTGCACAATATCTTCCATCATCCTCATGAAATTTGGTGGGGCACTTGTCAAACCAAAAGGAATGACTAACCATTCAAAAAGGCCTTCTTTTGACTTGAAGGCAATTTTCCATACATATGTCTGTTCTATTGGGACTTGATGGTAGCCAAACTTCAAATCAATATCACTGAAGTATTTGCCCCCCTTGAGCTGATCAAGGAGATTGTCGATTCAGGGAATTGGGTACCTGTTCGTGACTATGATTTTATTTAGGTCCCAGTAATCAATTCAGAGTCGCCAAGCTCATATTTCTTCTCCACTATCATGATTGGGCTTCCACAAGGTGATGAGCTAGGTTGGATGTGCCCCTTTTGGAGTAGTTCTTAGATATGACGCTTGATATCCTCATTTTCTAGCAAAGAGTGACAATAGGCTGGCCCATTGGGTAGCGATGCGCTATTTGTTAGATCGATGGGATGCTTGACTTGACAGTGCAGAGGTACCCTAGTAGGTGATGAGAAGATGTCTTTATATTCTTCCATGAGCTTATCTACTTTCTTTTGCTGCATGGAAAGGTCGACCGCGAAGGCCATGGATGTGGCTGTAAACTTTTTCACACTATGAGAGCGAATCACGAAGAAGAAAAAATTCCCGGTCTAAGAAATGACCTTCCTAGATTGCTTGGCATAGATCAAGGAAATAACACTAGGTGGGACTACCTCAGGTATCCAGTACAATTTCCTGTTCAAAGTAATAATAACACTGCGAGGCCTAGACTCATATACAAGATGACGTTTCCATAAATAAGGTTGGCCTAAAAGAACATCACAAACTTCAAGGGGAGAAACATCAAGCAATACCTCATCTTTGAATGACTTGATGCCATACGAAAAACGACATTGTTGGTTGACGCGAAGATCACTTCCTTGACAGAGCCATCCAATGGTGTAGGGTTGCGAGTGCGACATTTTCGACAGGGCTAGTTGCTTGACAATCTCTACTGAGATGAGGTTCTTCTGGCTACCGCTATTAATGATGAAGTGCAGGGAAGTTCCTTTTACCCACATATGTGATTGAAAGATACACTCGCCTTCCTCTAGCTCATAAGGTTCATAGGGTTGGATCTTGGTGGTAGCAGCGATGGCACTAGGTTCCGCATTTATGATACCTCTTCCCTTTTCTGGTTCTAACTCAAATTCAAAACCTGCATCTGATTCATAGGATTTTACCTCAACCACCATTGACTGCTTTGAGTGGCAATCAAAAGTGTTATTCCATGGGATCTTATGGAAGTCATACCACTTCCCAGTATATTTCTTCATCTTCACATTGTCCTTCTTTTCTTGTGGCTTGGAATGGTTGTCCTAAGGTTTCCCATATTTTCCCTATCCTTTGTTCTTCGGGTTGGGGCTTCCTTTTCCCTACTTTTTTTCTGAGGGGATCCCATAGCCAAACTGTCGCATCTTTTGTTTCAACTTCTGCTCGATTTTGACAGTATATTGATAGGCCGCGCCCAAGGATGAGATGTCCAAAAAATCCATTTCTGTCTGTATGTATCTATGAAGAACACCACGATACTTGAGTGACATATGTCAACTATAATGTTTGATACCCAACTTGGTGCACAAGGTATGGAATACATTAATGAACTATGACACTATTTGGTCTCTTTCTTGCTGCAATGTGGTCCATCTTGTATACAAGTTGTCATAACTTACAACAAGGTAGTATTTTTCCTTAATAACATCCCTGAAGGAACCCAAATTGGGTGGAACTACAAATAATGTGGATTCCTCTCTTTCCTTTTGTGCACAAAAAGAATCCCACCAATATTTGACATGGGGGACGACCTTGAGGAGCACAAATGTAATCTTTTCTCTATCACAAAAATCGTGGAAAAAAAATACCCTTGAAGGTTTAACAATTTATCTACAACATCCACATATATTTGACCTTCAAATATAGGAATATCAAAATTGATCTATACCTTGAAGGGGGCCACACCTCTGCTTGAGGTGGATGCGTTACTTGTCGACCACTGTCGAAGGATTTGTGCAAAGTTGTCCATCATCTTATTCCTTTGACACTCAAGAGATTCCTCGAGAAACATTTTGAAAGGATCTCATGTCCTATTGTATTTATTTTCTCCTACCATGGATGGTTTCTTGGGTATGCGAGAGAATTTTTCCTGAAGAGAAACAAGCTCGAGACCCAACTCTCTATACCTTGACCACGTCGGGGACATGCAGTAAAAAAATGACAAGGAGAAGACCGCTCTGATACCACTGATCCAGATTTATGAGAAGAACGAAATGAAACCACATATTTATAAAATCAACATAGAGACACAATGAAAAATAACAGTGATACAGTAAAACTTGACTTCTATTAAATAAGAAATATGATGAAAACTGTAAAATGCAGACTGAAAACAAGCTTGCTAGAATGGTGGAAGCTTATCTCTGAGAAAAGATGTGATGGCTTCACTCATTCACAAGAAGATGATTACAATGAGGCTCTGAAGGAATTTTTACAATAAGCATGAATGAAAAAATCCTAGACATCCAAAAACCTAACCCTAGGAGATGAAGTACCAAAAGTCATGCGGGCCCTATTGGGGTAAATTAGTACATCAACTTCCTAGGGTTGTAACTTTTGCATACAATCTTCATTTAGGGTGCACAATAACTCGTTAGAAAGGTACTGACGAGGATATTCATTTAGAGGGATCAACTAGAGAATTAGAATTTCATTTTGGGCCTTGATCATGAAAAAAACATCGTTTAGGCCCTCAAAATGGCCCCACAAGTTTAGGAACCAAAAAACTGCTAAAAATAGTAAGTTTCCAAAAAACTATTTTGAGCTAGTTGGACAAGGTGGGTGGCCACTAAGATCCTCCTGGATTAGGAGGATACATGGATGATGACACATGTGGAGAATAATAACAAGGATCGGTGGATGGTAACACAGGTGGAGGAGGAGGAGGAGGAGGATCAATGGATGATGACACATGTGGAGGAGAAGAACAAGGATTGATGGATGGTGAAACAAGTGGAGGAGGAAGAGGATTAATAGATGGTGAAACATGTGGAGGATAAGTGAGAGTATAGTTGGATGGTGCAAACACATATGGGGGGAGGGGGAGGAGGATTAGATGTGGGTGGAGTAGACACACATGGAGGGGGAGGAGATTGGGACATGGATGGAGAAGAAACATGTGGAGGAGGAGGAGGAGGAGGAGGAGGAGGAGGAGGATAAAACGTGGATGGTGTAGATAGATGTGGAGAGGAAATAGGAGGATCGATGGATTTTGCAGACACATGTGGAGGAGAAGCAACATGAGGAGGGGGACCATGTGGTGGATTAGATGATGTGGATGGGTTTGGTGATGAGCCAAATGGAGTAGAATCATGAACATGATCCCTAAACCTCTTGATAAGGTTGAAGATATTGATAATATGATGCATCGATAACGTCATGTCATGAGGCAGAGTCTCAATATCATAGAGATATTTGGTTCCCATAATATGTATGTAATTGGTGCGGGTACCACTCCATGACTAATCATGACACCAAATAAGCGATCAACCACCTCTATCTGGACTCTCCGATTCGACCCATGTGGAATGTGGGGTCTATGTATTGTAGGCTGGTCCTCTACCTCCTCCATATCCTCATCCTATTGAAGAGGCTCATCTCCAACATATGTGCCAATATTTGCAAAATAATAATAAGACAATTGAAACAAAATGTTACAATAAATTACATGTGCATTAAATAAGACATAAAAATATGCAACCAGATTTTTCAACACATAATGATAATATTACCTCTCTAATCTGATGGCTTGGTTTCTATAAATAGGATGTTTGGACATGCTCTCCAATCCATCCCTACGTATGAGTACTGTACAATATCAAGGACATGATTTTCCTCTCTATCCAAAAAACACATACATCCCTACCTATTGGAGTACACGACAACTCCAACTAGCCCTTCTTAGGAAACAACTTCCCCCACATGCACATAATCACATCAAGCATAGGCCTAACATGAAAGTGGGGTACTCCTAGTTGAGTGGTATGAACCATCTCAAAAGATAATGTAAATAACTCTGAGATGAATGGGAAGAACCTCCTCCCATTTAAAAGAGTGCAACAACGATCCAATACAAAACAAAACTGCCTAAATTTTTTATGCGACCACCTAATCAATCATGTCCTCTGCACTAAACTATATACACAATACATCAAAGGGAAATTAATGCATTGCTCATCATAGAAATAGTGTGACAATGTTGAGATAATAAAACATATGCACCTAACCTCCTCTCTATGAAATGAACTCATCCTCATCTGACCACCAGGAACCTGGAATCCAGAAGGGGAAATAATGTTCAGATTGACATATCTTTGCACATATGCCAGCTGGGTCTCTCCTGCAACACCCGATGATAGATAAATAAACTAGGGCCAATCCTCCCCCCTCCTAGACAACCCAATGATGAAATAAACATCCTCCTCCATGGGATGATACCAGATATAGAGATCGACGATGATCCCAATGATAGATCAACTGCTGTAACAATGAATATTTCACCCTTAGGGATGTACCCTCCTCATAAAACTTGAGGATGCCAACATCCATCAAAAGGGGATGTGTTTGTTGTGAAATAGGGTGGATGGACATCTCCCTCTCCCTCCCTCTAGCCTCCCACTCACACACAAATGTGTACATTTTGACCCCATGTTGTTGTTGCTTCTCCTCTCATCATCATCATCTATGATTCACATACAAATATTTTTAGGCGCGTGCACACACACATATAAATAAAATGAATTGAAATTATAAAACACACACACATATGAATAACTTGTATTTAAAAAAAACTAATATTAATTTATGTTTGCACGAAAATGTAGAAAAGTAACTGGTGCACCTAAAACGGTAACTACACACATAAGAAAGATGATCTATATCAGACAAACAACATCGTCATGCGATGTTGTTACAATCACGCACTAGTGCACCATATTTCTTGTCGCACCACACATGTTTTACTGGTGCGTCCCACAAGATGCACCACACTGTTAAATTTTGAAATATTTGGCCCAATGTCGTGCTCTTTACAACATTGGTGCGTTTGTTCTACCTAAAGGCACCACTAGGTTAAATTGTTTTATTGCAAATTAAGTGATGCAATGTGTTCATATGAACACATCAATCCTACCATGTTATTAGAGAATCAAAATTTTGTTTTGCGGTGCATTGGGTTATGTAGAGCATTGGTAACATGATGTATAATGAGATTCCCCAGCATGGCAAGTCACTCAAATTTTTCCTGGTGTGGTTCTTTTAACAATACCAGTGCATTTGGTTTACAAGGATGCACCACTACACTAAAATTTATGGCAAGTAAACTTGCCGGTGCACTTTGTTAAACTGAAAGGATCGGTATGCTGGTTTTACCAAAGAACCATGAATTTATTTTGTGGTGCATTTTATTTCATAACACACCAGAGATGGGGCCTCACAAAAGACACACTGTTATGTTTGTTTTTTAAAACTTATCGTAGTGCTTTCCCTTTAACAACATCGATGCATACTGTTAGGAATTATGCACCGATGCTCCTCGTTTATTGTCGCACCACCATGTGTTTTAGAAGTGCATCCCATAAGACTCACCTTGCTAATATATTGTGAAATATTCATCTCGATGACATGATATTTACAATATCAGTGCATTTGTTGGATCTATGGGCACCACTAGGTTAAATTTTTTTATTGCAAATTACACAATGTGATGTGTTACTATGAACGCATCGGTGCTACCATGTTATTGGAGAAACAACGTTTTGTTTAGTGGTGCATTGTGAATAATAGAGCACAAATAATAGGGCACCCAATGAGATTCCCCTTTATGCCAAGTCGGTCAATATTTGTCTTCGTGCGGGTCTGTTAACAACACCGATGCATTTAGTTAAAATGGTTGCATCACTCCGCTAAATTTTATGAGTCGTAAACATAGCGATGCACTTAATTAAATGGAAAACACTATTCCTCCTATGTTCCAAGAGCACTGACATGTTTTTAAGAGGGCATTTCCCTTTATAATGCACTAGGTGCAGGGCATCACAAAAAACACACTAGTTGAGGGGCGTCAGAAAAGACTCATCGCTTTGTTTTTTAAATTTATCGCGATGTTCTTCTTTGACTGACACCGATGTTGATTATTTGGGTTGGTTGTCATTGATGTCAACCCTTGAAGAAATTCCGGTAGCACAAAGGTTTGGGTAATGGACCTAATTTTTTTTGATGGATAATGGTATAAGTTTTGATATATTTGTAGGTAAGAATATTTTAGATGGATAGTACATGTCATGCCATTTCCGGTGGTATGTGGAACGTCGCATAACTCCGCACGGTTAGAGAGTTATGGCCATGTGAAGTTGGAGAACCCTCATGAGTC
>SNQJ01S0170928.1:0-20570 GCA_010110895.2 Picea sitchensis | reverse complement strand
TACGCTTATCTCTCTGTAACTCCACATGCTAATCTCCTAATCATTTTTTTAAAACAAAATATACTTTAAAATAAATCTCTACTATTGTATTATACGAATATGTCACCAACTTTGTGATGTTTCAATTAATGCTTAGTAATTCAAAGGTTAACATAAACATGTGTTAATACAATACAACATAACTTTGTTATAATAAACAATAAGTATGGCAATAAAAATATATCAAATTCGCACCTTATGCTTGTACTATTTAATGTATTTTCAATATGGTGCTTGTAAATGGTTGTTAACTTTTTGTATCCAACATTATAAAATGAAGAAGAAAAAAACATAATTGGTCATTATAGATACCCATAATAAAATGACACATCCACAATATAAATGTTGAAACAAAGCATTTACATATAAGTGTTTGTTGTCATCACCCTAATTATCTTCCTCGCTTGGAATTATAACATTATTGTTCTCAAAAAGATGTTTAGATCTTGGATCATGTCTCAATACGAACCATCAATCCCCATCCAACACATCTGGGTAAAAAAACACTTGGTTGCAATGTTTTGTGAAAACATAAGGCTCCTTAGTTTCAACCAACATTTTTTTAGATTTAATACATATTATCCCACTATCACGATCTTCCTTTACATTTATCTGGTCGAATGTATCTCACCACTTTCAACAAAAAATAACACATTGAAAAGATGAGAAGTCCACTGAAATGATCTCTTGTATCTTTCTAATGTAATCTAACTTCCCCTATTAGGTTTTGATCACAATGGCTAACACAACTATATTGGTCGAACTTGACCTCCACTCCACAATCTTGTGTGATGTGTCCATCATCGCCATACTCAGTGTGAAAATGATGTCCATATGCCCACATAGATGGAAACAAATGCACATGTAAAAGTGTGAACAAAGGATGGTGTCATATGTCTAATAACCCAAGCATTAAGAAAAACATAATACATGTTACAATTCAAATGTGCAATATTATAAATTGAATGTGATACTCGGAGATGTTATTATAGAGTTGGTGCACTTGATCCCTATGTTTAATGCATCCAGATATTCTCCACGTGAGTTATGACTGGACACCGCATATTTCTCTTGTATTTGGTCAACCACCCAACTGTCTCTGGCTTACCATTGAAAGTAGTTGCAACTCTTTTATAAGGGTGGTCTTCTGGGAGGAATACCCTTGAGCAGTCGTACACCAACTTGTGTAGGTCCTTGGACCACCTAGCCTTTATAGATGGTCAACAAAATTTACATCCATGATACCCTTTTGTTACAAGACCTGCGATATTATTGTATACAAAGAACGTTAGTGTCAAAAATATAGTTGCACCATATTAGGTATGCTAAATAACATTAAATATATAAACAAATCAATAAACATGCTTACCAAAGAAAACTCCTAGTCCTAGATAATCATGTGTGGTCTATGCACATATTCCATACAATGCAAAAGACCTCTCTTTTAGGATGGGTCTTGGTACATCATATGCATGTATCCCTTCCCATAATTTCTTAAATTCATCAATCAGTGGTTGGAGGTAGATATCCATTACCTTCACTTGTCTTCTACCCGGGACTATAAGAGCTAACATAAGATGTTCATTCTTCACGGACAACCATGGGTGGAATGTTGTTATTGATCACTACGATTTACCAAAAAAAATAGTTGGTGCTTTGGGGGAAATATGGGTTAACTCCATCCATGGCTATGCTCAATCATAGGCTCTGTACTTCATCCTTAAACTTATCGGGCCATGTATCTTCTATATTCTTTGTGGCTATTGAATTTGTTGGGATTCGCATAACTCTTGGTTCACTTCTATGTGAGGCATACCACCCTTACAACACAGCTAATTATTGCAACAAAAGATCCATTGAATCCTTAGAATTATAGACATGTGCCTCAATATCTTATGAGGAGGACCATGTTCCTTACCCTTGTTTTTTTATTTATGGTACCTATCATGCCCACATTCTAAACATATATCTTTGTTCGCATATTCATTTTTGTATAGAATACAATCATTCAGACTTGCGTGGTATGATATGTAGTCAATGCCCAACATTTTTAGCATTTTCTTTGCCTCTCCATAGCTATTGGGAAAGATGTTATCACTCAAATGTACTGTATCTTTGACTAACTTGCAATTAATGGGAAATAGAAATATACACTATCATTAAGCATGAATAAAATCAACCATTTTCTTCCTTCGTCGTGTGACAATATTCCTTAAAAATTTAGGGGACTTAATGGTTAGTTACCTTAAAAGTGTCGAGAAACATGCATCTGACATACGATACATTGCTTTCAAGTTGTACAATAACATTGTTGTCCCTAGTAATTGGGTATACCTTGACCCTTACCAACCAAAGAGAGGGGTGGCGGAAGCAAATTTCAGGATTTTGAAGAAAGTATCTATGACATCAGCATCATCCCTTGGTTCATTTTGTTGGAATGCATGTAACAACATTCCCTCCATGGCTTGGGTATCCTATAAGAAATCATCCATACCAATCCCAATATCATTGTCTTCATCCCCAACATGTGATATGGATTTTATGAGAAGAACAAAATGAATACAGATTATTAAAAGATGATTAAAATAGAATAACAAATATACAGTGAAATTGGTTTTCTATTCAATAAGGAAATAAGCTAAAACTGTAAAATGCAGCAAAAAACAAGCTTGATGGAATGGTGGCAGCTTATCTCTCAGAAGAGATGTGACGGTTGCACTCATTCGCAAGAAGATTATTACAATGAGGATTTGAAGGCCTTTTTTTACAATAAGCATGAATGCAAAAACCCTGGACATCCAAAAACCTAACCCTAGGAGATGAAGCGCCAAAATTCATGCGGGCCCCGTTGGGGTAAGCTAGTACATCAACTTCTTGGGGTCGTAACTTTTGCATAAGATCTTTGTTTTAGGGGCATGATATCCTGTTGGAAAGGTCTATCTGAGGACTACATATGTTGTTGTCAAACTCTAAATCCATCTATTGTTTGATTGTGGTGAGCCCTGAAAAATCTATTTAGGGCCTCAAAACGGCCCCGGAAGTCAAGGACCTAAAAACTAGGAAAAAACTGCCAAACTGGAAAACTGCAAAAATAAACCAGTTGGAATAGGTGGGAGGCCACCAAAACCCATTTGTATCAATCCTCCCCCCTTAGGAAGCAATGGTCTCCATTACGTTGAGTTCCCCCATCAAATGAGGAAATTTATGTTGAATTTGGCCCCGAGTGAGCGAGCCACTTTCCTTGGTGCAGAAGTTGCACTTTTTTGACAACTCGATAAAGTTGGATCCTTTGTTGTAAATTTACCTTGATCTATGTGTCCACAATTTTATCATTGGATACATGTTTCATGCAGTCAGAGTTGAGCTCTATTGGTGTCAACTGCTCTATTATCTCTAAGGTGTCCAATAATGGTGGGAAATATGGTCAAAGGAGAGCCACATTGAAGACTGGGTGTAGGCCAAGGAAAGGGGGAATGTTGAGCTCAAAAGCATTGTCACCCACAACCTTGTTGATGGTGTATGGCCCATAATGGAGTGTGAGAATCTTTTGATGGGGATTTTTAAGGCGTTATTTCTGCAAGTGCAACCAAACTTTGTCGCCCACCTGAAACTTATGTGGCACCCGATGTTGATCATGGCGTTGCTTGCACTTAGCATTGGACTTCTGTAAAATATATTGAACTTGTTGGTGGATGTGTTGGGTTCGCTCAATGAACTGGGTGGCTTTGTCAGCTTCTGGTGGATCAGGGGATGATTCAGCTGAGGTGGTCGCCATAGGTAGTGTAACATCCATGGGGCCCAATGGTTGGAATCCCAACCCCACCTGAAAGGGGATGTGGCCAATTGAGCTATGCATGGCTCAGTTATAGCTATGTTATACATAGGTAATACTCTCATCCCATGTGCGGGGGTGATTGGAATTGTACATGTGCAGGATATGTACAATCATATGATTGACGACCTCAGTTTGGCCATCTGTCTGGGAGTGGAAGGCAGTGGATTTGGTGAGCTTGGTATCCAGCAGTGACCATAGGCTCGACCAGAATGTCTTGAGGAAACGACTGTACCGATATAAGAAAATGGTTTGTGGGATCCCAAAATGTACCCATACTCGTTCAAAGAATATCTTGGCAGTGGCCTCTGCGGTGATGTTCTTCTTGCAGGCGGCTAGAATCGCCATCTTGGAAAAGCGATCAACAACCACAAAAACACAATCATTTCCCCTCTTGGTGGATGGGAGGCCCAAAATGTAGTCCATTGATATGGATTCCCATGGCCTATCAGGAGCAGGCATAGGGGTGTACATGCCATGTTTCTTAGTGGTTGGTTTGGCAATAGCGCAAGCGGTGCAGGACATGATATACTTGTCGACATCCTGTCAAAGTTTCAGCTAGTAGAAATGTTTCTGCAGCACTTCCACTGTCTTTTTGATGCCAAAGTGTCTTACCACCCGATTGTAGTGAGCTTCCCAAATCAGATTCATGTGATCGCTTGATGGAATGCAAAGATGGCCCAGACGACACAATGGCCCATCCTGAAGATGGAAATTAGAGACCACAAAGTTTGTGCCCAACATTTGGTAAGTGGTGGAGAAGTCAGGGTATGTCTCATAGAGGTGGTACCATCTGGAGGTCTCGTGGCCGCAAGAGTCTAGCACCGTGATGAGTGTCATGACTGGAGGTCGACTGAGGAAATTAGCAACTCGGTTGGTACTTCCTCTTTTATACTTGATGTAGAGATGGAACTATTGTAAATATATGGACCACTTCTGATGGCAGACATTCTACAATTTGCCTTGGATCTGCATGAAATGTAGTGGCTTGCGATTAGTGTGGATGATTGTCTCCTTCCCGAGAATGCAATGTCTCCACTGGAGGTAGGCTTTCATAATGGAGTACAATTCTTTGTCATAAGTAGGGTACTTACAGACAACATCTGATAGTGTCTCGCTATGATATGCCATGGGGTGGTTGTGTTGAGTGAGAACGGTGTCCACAACATAGTCTAAATCATATGTCTCGATCTCAAAGGGATGTTGTTGATTCAGTAATGAAAGTACTGGGGATGAGCACAAACGTTGCTTCAAGTCATCGAAGTTTTGTTGTTGGGACAGGCCCCACACAAAATTTTCCTTACCGCCACCCATGGTTACTTGGTTGAGGGCCCATGTGATATGAGAGAATCCCAACATGAACCTATGATAGAAATTGGCGAGGTCCAAGAAGGTTTGAAGCTCAGTGGGTGTGGTTGGGGTTGGCCAGTCATGGATGACCTAGATCTTGGTTGGATCCACATGCACACCATGTTGATCAACGATGTAGCCTGGTTAATGTACCCTATCCATATCGAAGGACCATTTTTCCAAGTTTGCATATAGTTTATCATGTCGCAGGGTGTGCAGAACCTGTTGAATATGTTGCAAGTGTTCCACCCAAATATTGTTGTAGATGAGGATGTCATCCAGATACACCACTACAAAAATATTGGTGAAAGGTCGCAGTATATCGTCCATCATCCTCATAAAAGTTGTTGGAGCATTTGTGAAACCAAAGGGCATGACCAAACATTCAAAAATACCTTCTTTTGACTTGAAGGTGATCTTCCATACATCTATCTATTTTATTGGGACCTCTTGGTATCTAGACTTCAAATCAATCTTACTAAAGTATTTTTCCCCCATGATCTGATCAAGGAGGTCATCGATTCGGGGAATCGAGTACCGATTCCAGACTGTAATTTTATTCAGGGCCCGGTAATCAATACAGAGTCTCCAAATCCCGTCTTTCTTCTGCACCAGCATGATTGGGCTCCCACAAGGCAATGAGATGGGATGGATGTGCCCCTTGTGGAGAATTTCTTAGATATGCCTCTTGATCTCCTTGTTTTCTAACAAAGAGCGGCAGTAGATTGGCCCATTGGGTAGCGGTGCACCTAGAGTCGAATCGATGGGATGCTTGACCTGGTAGTGCATAGGTACTCCGGTAGGAGAGTTGAAGATATTTGAGTATTATTCCATGACCTTATCCACTTGCTTCTATCGTGTGGAGATATCAGTCATTGAGGCCCTATATGTGGTTGTGATATTTCTCTTACTCTGAGAGAAAATCACAAAGATGACAAATTTCTCGATATGAGAGATGACCTTCCTACATTTCCTGGAAGAGATCAAGGAAATAACACTAGGAGGGATTGCCTTGGGTATCCTGTAAAATTTCCTGTTCAAAGTAATAATAATACTATGAGGCCTAGAATCATATACAGCATGATGTTTCCATAAATAAGGTTGGCCCAAAAGAACATTCCAAACTTTGAGAGGAACAACATCACACAATACCTTGTCTTTGAAGGGCTTGATGTCATACGACAGTCGACACTTTTGTCTAACGCGGAGATTGCTTCCTTGGCAGAGCTATCCAATGGTGTAGGATTCTGGGTGCGGCATTGTTGGTAGGGCCAGATGCTTGATGACCTCTATTGAGATGACATTCTTCTGGATACCACTATCAACAATGAAGTGCAGTGGGATGCCTTTTACCCACATCTATGAATGGAAAGGGCACTCGCCTTCTTCTGGCTCGTCTAGTTCACCAGGTTGGAGCTTGGTGGTAGCAACGATGGCATTGGGTTATGCATCGATGATTCATCTTCCCCTTTCTAGTTCTCACTCAAAGTCAGAACCTGAATCTGATTCAAAGGCTTTCACTTTGGCCACCAACAATTGATTTGAGCAGCAATCAGTAGTGTTATGCCAAGAACTCTTATGGAAGTCGCACCACTTCCCGTTATCTTTCTTTTTCTTTTCGGTGTCCTTCTTTGCTTGCGGCTTGGACAGGTTGTCTTGATATTGTCCATATTTTATTTTTCCTTTGTTCTTTAGGTTGGGGCCTTCCTTTCCTGGATTTTGATGTGAGGGGTTCCCAGGCCCAAATTGTCGCGTCTTTTGTTTGAGCTTATGCTCTATTTTGACGGCATATCGATAGGCTGCACCCAAGGACGAGATGTCCAGAAATTCCATTTCGATATGTATGTATCTATGCAGAGCATCGTGATACTTGAGCACCATTTGTCACTCTGAATATTTGATACCCAGTTTGGTGCGCAGAGTATGGAAGATATTTGTGAACTCTGGCATTGCTTGGTCTCTTTCTTGCCGCAGTGTGGTCCATTTCGTATACAAGTAGTCATAACTTCCGATGGGGTAGTATTGTTCCTTAATAGCATCCCTGAAGGATTCCCAAGTGGTCGCGACTGTAAATAATGAGGGTTCCTCTATTTCCTTTTGCTCACAGAAAGTTTCCCACCAATCTTTGACATGGGGAACGGCTTTGAGGAGTGCAAAAGTAATATTTTCTCTAGTCGAAAAGTTATGGATAGAAAAATACCCTTCTAGTATATTCAACCACTTGTCCACAACATATGCGTCTATTTGACCTTCAAATATAGGAATATCGAAGTTTATTTGTACCTTGAAGGGGGCGGTGCCTCCGCTCGAGGAATATGTGTCATATGTTGGTAGCCACCAAAGGATTTGCGCGAAACTATTCATCATCTCGTTCCTCTTTTGTGTGAGGTCTTCCTCAAGCAACATTTTCAAAGGATCTCATGTCCCATCATCTTTCTTTTATCCTTCCATGAGAGGTCGTTTGGGCATGCGAGAGATTTTGTCCTCGAGAGAAACAAGCTCGAGACCCAATTCTTTGTACCTTGACCTCGTTAGGAACATACATTAAAACGACAAGGAGAAAACCGCTCTGATACCATTGATCCGCAGTTTATGAGCAGAACAAAATGAATACAGATTATTAAAATATGTTTAACACAGAATAACAGAGATACAGTAAAATTTGTTTTATATTCATTAAGGAAATAAGTTGAAACTGTAAAATGCAGCGGAAAACAAGATTGTTGGAATGGTGGAAGCTTATCTCTGAGAAGAGATGTGACGTTTGCGCTCATTCACAAGAAGATGATTACAATGAGGCTCAGAAGGCCTTTTTTACAATAAGCATGAATGCCAAAACCCTAGACATCCAAAAATGTAACCCTAGGAGATGAAGCACCAAACATCATGTGGGCCTCGTTGGGGTACACTAGTACATCAACTTCCCAGGTTCATAACTTTTGCATATGATCTTTGTTTTAGGTGTGTGATAGCCTGTTGGAAAGGCCAATCCGAGGAATACACATGTTGTTGTCAAATCCTATTTTTGATTATAGTCTAATTGTGGTGAGCCCTAAAAACGTCATTTAGGGCCTCAAATTGGCCTCGGAAGTCAGGGACCTAAAAACTAGGAAAAAACTGTGAAATTGGAAAACTGCCAAAATGAACCAATTGGAATAGGTGGGAGGACACTGACATCCATATAGATCAACATGTGAATAACTATTGTTACTGTAGAGGTTTTGAATTGGTGACTCGGGGCTTAGTGTGAATTGAATAGGTGGTTGATTCAACCATTCTCAATATGCTTCCTCTCTTAGTTGTGCTCATTTAACAGCAAGCTCGTGACTTGACATCGTAGTGGTGTGCAATGGTAGATGGTAGACAAGTCACTCGTTGTTAGAATACCAATTGTAAAAATATTGCACACTGCATCAATAATATTAGTGACACTGTTGGAACAAATATTGAAATTTTGGCTTTCGATAGCTTAGGAGGAAAAAATTTATAGTGTTTAGCTATCGAAAGTGTAGACTTTCGGTAGCTTAAATCTCAGGTTTCATATGCCATTAGTTGTCGAAAGTGTATCGTCCAAGACCAAGAATTCAAGTGCCACGCATCAAGCCACATGGAGGAAGAGCTCACGAGTAGGCATGAAAAGAATGCAATAAACTGCATAAAATCACTATAATAGGGTTTAACATAAATGCCACGTCACCATTTCGGGGTTTCAGCCATCGGAGGTTTGGTCGACGTAAAGATTTTAACCACTGCTATGTTTCCCGAAACCCAAAATCCAGAAATCGAGGTTTCCAGAATTTCAGTGGCTTACAATGCTCCGAAATCGCACTATTAGCCACAGAAAGCAAGGACTTTCAGCAGCTAAGATACCCTTGTTTTCGGCCTGATAGCCACCGAAATCGCATATTTTTTCCAGTGACTAAACTGCCTTAGAAAAACTCAGTTTTCTCAGTCATGGAGAGGTTTTTTTGCACGCTCAAATGGTCGATTGACATCTACAGATCCTAAGATTTCTATTGGTGCATTCATATTTTCATTTTGATCTTGGGAAGGTAGTCACAAGTCCCCCGCAAGATGAGGTTTGTTTTCAAAAATGTGGCATTTTTTACTGTGTTGAGTCATCATTTTCAAATGATGATTCTGAGCGAATGGAATATCATTTTGAGAAACGGTTGGAGGTTTTTGTGCCTAACACATAATATCTCAATAAACTCTCTTGGTTTTCCTATAGGTGTCACATATTTGGATAATCAAATCCATCTCCAAGCCCTAATTTTTGGATCTCATATTTTCCTGTTTTGACACATGTTTGTAAAATGCAAATCTGGGGCAAATGGAAACGGATCTTAGGGAACTGAGAGAGTTTTTTGCTCAAAACAAAAATATACACAAAAGCCTCTTTCAGTTTATACATATCTATCACGATTCGAGAGATACATAACCATAACCGCAGCAACAGTTTTCAGCAGTTTGGTTTGTTTTCTAATGGCAGAAAGTTTCTGAAATTGATGGTAAGAAATCCCTGTTCCAGAGGGATTTCTTTGTAATTTGAATCATTTTTCAGTTATTCGAAAGGGGGAAAAAGACTTATATTATTGTATCTTCTTGAAGAAGAAAAAGGTTGGGGGGGGGAGGGGGAGAGACACACAGGAGTAGTACTCCTAGGTTGTAGCTTTCATTTCAATTTAATAAAAGATTGCAGAAGCATGTTTTATCCATATCAGATATTCTTGTGATGTTGCTTGCAGAGTTTGTCCATTTTCTTAGTTTCAATATCACTCCATCTATCTTTTCTTCTCGATTTGTAACTATTTTGTAATAGAATTCATCCTCTGTTAGATGCTCTGTTGCAGACTAGGTATAGGTTCTTTCTTGCAAAGATCAAGGTTCAAAATTCATCCTCTGCTAGATGCTCTATCCCAACCATATTTTTCCACTTATTTATGCTTGGAATTCACTCATCGCTAAGTGCTCCTTGTGTATTGATATGTTTTCTCTTTATTCTGTTGCCATACTTTTATAAATCCTTCTCTTTGTAATTAGCTTCTACCTCACCTCTGTTCCATGGATTTCCATTGCCGAAACACTCTTATTATTTACTTGATTATTTGAATCCATGCCCAATGGACTACCTCCCGGTCCAACCCATCAGCCCTAAAAACCTCAAAATTGTTTGTTACCCACAAATTTGCCCGTTGTTAAGCTTATTGGATATCCTATCGTGACATATATTCGAGAGATCCCTCTCGGGTTGGAAGGGGCAGCTTCTAATCAAAAGTGGTTTGTGGTTATCTTGGAATTTACTTGCACGCAACCCAAATCAAGTTCTGAGTGATAACTTATTTTTTCATTTAAAATGTGCTAAGGCTTGTCTCGATTACAGCCTAGAGTCGACTCTTGCGACAACAGACACAATGCATTTAATATGTTCAAACATTATAACAAACATTTATGAGAAGCATGAAAAAAAATCCCAATAATAAACATGCAACCAACCACTTTATAACAAAAATGTTGAATTAAGCAATACATTTACATTAATTCCATTGAAAATCCAAAAATACAATTGCCCAATCATCTTTTTCTTATGCCCCAAGGGGTCTCTATATAAAAGAGATCCAATACATAGTGTAATACCATTGACCCGGGTTGGTTGTTGGAAGATGGATGTTACGATTAGTAGGGTAAAGAAGCTATCCATTTTCATCAAACATATGCTTAGTATATCTTTCTCTTGATAAGAGCTTGCGGAATTTTGGGACTACTAGAATATCTCGCGCATCTGAACTCAATCCTGAATC
Source organism: Picea sitchensis (assembly GCA_010110895.2). Lineage (NCBI taxonomy): Eukaryota > Viridiplantae > Streptophyta > Pinopsida > Pinales > Pinaceae > Picea > Picea sitchensis. The sequence goes on along the minus strand of SNQJ01S0170928.1, from coordinate 9,548 downwards.
TTGATCCTATAAAATTTAATGAACAATTATTCAATTATACATGCATACATAACATAAATTCAATGATCCCCCAGATGGGGTGACAAGTAGCTATATCCAGAGGATAGATGGCATGGGGCAGAAATGAAAGTTAATAACCCCTTCCGCTAGCCTCCCATCCATTACTTTTGAATGGCCCGCACTCAGTGGAGAGTTAAGGTAGTGCGACTGGACAGCTTCGCAGGTTTAATGGCCCCTCGCATGATCCAAATTGAGAGTACTATGCTAGGCACCAGGCCTAGGGAAGTTGTCACCTCATATTTCATGGCAAGCCTCCCTGTCAACTCAGGTTTCACTATGAAGGAAAATGCCTTGGAGAATTCTCTCATTTTCACTCTGCAAATACTCTTTCTCCTTGACTCTCTCAAGCTTTCTCATTGCAAGATTTCCCCACTTTTCCCTCTGCCCTTCACCCCCACTCCACCATAGGCCAGCCTCTGTAATCCCTCCACCATGTCAAGAGAGAGGGGGAAGTCCAATAGAGTACCATTGTATTATAGTGCCCTCTCCAGGAACAACAGACTCACCCCCTCCCAGCTATCTCTCATCACAATTTGTACCTCCAGCTCTAGGAATAATAGTCATGGGTCACCTCAGCTTCCCTCATCACCCCCTCACATACCTCCTTTGATCCCTAGAAGCTGCTTGGTTGGAGAGGAGGTGACCCCTCCGAAAGAGAGAACTCCTCTGCTCAATTATCCTCTTGCCCCCCCAAAAAAAATCCACCCACTGAATCAGGTTTTTGGCACATGCAGTTGCATTGTGGAAGAATAAATTCCCCCAAGAAGACAAGTGGAGGACCATTCGACGAACGTAAGTGAGAAAATGGAGGCGGAGACACCTCTGCTCTCCCCAAACCAACTCTCAGACAAGCACCTCCAAATCATTTTTGAAATGTGGCAGAAGCAAGACGACCAGCTGCACATTCATTTCATCCTTAGCCAGAGAATGGATATCATGTTCGATGCTTTGGTGAATGCTCCAGCGCGGAATAGTTGCCCAACTTGTGGCCATAAGTTTTTCCCTACCTACAACATCCATGGCAGCCCGAGCTCACACAAGGAATAACACCTCCAGGTTTTTTGTTTTCTCTCCTTATGGTTTTGTCACCTCTCCAAAGATGGGCAACATATTTGCCTCACAACACAAGCTAGATGGTCATGGCGACCAGTTTCTGATCATTGTTTTGTTCATACTGTTTTGTTTAAGTTGTGATGCATCAAACTCTAAGATTTTGATGAAAGTCACATGTTTTGGTTTCCCTTTTGTAGAAGAATAGGTGGCTAATAGATGGCATTGTATAGACATAAGCAGTTATTAATACAAGGATCTTACTTTATTTACAAAAAAAAAAAAAAAATCAATGAGATAAATTAATTGTAAATAAAATCTAGATTTACTGCAATCGGCGAGAGAGAACTTGAAGGACTTGCAATGATATGGAATAAGTTAGAATATGAAGAATTGACCATTTGATATTATAATTCATTTTTTCCTGCATTTGATCCAAAACCATAATCTTGGGAAGCATAGAACAATATAACTTGAAATAGAATTTCGAATGACTTTTAAAAGTTAACGATGTGCCTAAGTATATTAGGACGCCTCGGTGTGTGTCCATTCAACAACTGCAATGGTGTGGCAAGTTATGATAAGCACCAAAGAGTGGCCTTTGTTACAGCCTCTGCAAAGAAACACTTCCATAAACTATAAATGTGGAGGTTTGCATTTGCATTTTTTTTAATCAAATTGTTTGTCAGTGCGTTATTACTTACAAACCGCACCGGTGCTAGCGCACTAATAAACAAAGTTACAAAAAAATAATGTGTTTGTTTATATATGGTTATTTACATATGAATTGTATTTGTTAGTTTGTTGTTTGTATAAACTGCACCAATGTGCTTATTAATGTATAGCGCACTGATGTGTTTATTAATGTATAGCGCATTAGAAAAAGTTAGTTACGAAAAAAATAATGCACGTGTTTATCATCAATACACTGAAATATACATTGAAAAAATGATTGGGAATTTTAGTTTTTCTAAATGTATGTTTTTATAAATGAAAACCCTATTCATTCTTTTGTCAAAATTTAGAGGGGAGATTTATGCAAGAGGTATTTACCAGGAAACTCTTCAGAGTGGGTGGATTTTTTGAAGAGATAAATTTGACAGGGATCAATGTAGGTCACATACGAATCTGCAGAGGAGAATTTTCAGGTATATGATTTCATTTTATTGTTCATATTAATCTTTCCCCCATTCGATTCAATCAATTTTCAGTGCATTCCCAAAAAAATAAAAGGGTTTCATAGTTACCTTCGGTATTGGAAGCCCTAACTCCCTTCTTGTTTCTCTTGCTTTCCCTCTCTATATTTCACAACAATTTTTTTAAGCAATAGAATTTTATAGGGTTTGTTTAATTTTATATGGGGCATTTGGTATCCATTGCATTGGATACCAAACCAGCCTCTCATTATTGTCCTTTTTTCAAAAACACATTTGCAATTTGCGGTGCACACTATACCAATATAGAGAATTGGTGCCCATATTTATGTCAAAAACATCGTTGAATTTGAGAAAAAAATAATAGTTTTTGAAAAAATTATTTCTTGTCAATTGATCCAAAAATGATCTTTAAAAGATATGGTTGATTTTTAAGCATGTGTTAAATTACCATTCAAAAACTTAAATGAGGAAGGAGACTGAATGAAATAATGTTGCATCCGTCATAAAGAATGTAGAACAGAAAATAAACATAAGGAATAACAAACCATAACAACAAGATTGTTAACGGAGTTCGGCAAGGTTGCCTACATCTCAGGGCCTTTGTCTTAGTGGGGGAGGTTTTTTTATTAATCTTCAATGCTGCAAAATTACATCGGAAGTATCTCAACAGAATTACAAACTAGTCTGGTTGTATTCTACTCGACCTCAAGAATCCAACACAACTGACAGCACTGAAAAAGGTTGAGCGTAGCTCCCAGAAATGGCCTCCAAAGTTCGCTTCCTCAATGGCTTCCCTGCATAAAAATGGCTTAGGTTTTACAATTCCTCATCATTCTACTACTTACGAACCTCTTCATGTTGTCAGAAACCTCTGGTTTTTATAGATTTGGAGTAGGGGATCATCTCCCAACTTCCCCCCAAGATTTGGCCTCAAAAAGGACTCCAGATCCTCAATTTTGGAAAATAATCAGGCTAAATCAGCATAAAAATCATATATTATAGTTTAAAACCCACTCCTAGAAAAAATTTGGCGTACAACCCTCTTTCTCTGGGATCTTGATCATATGGAGCGCGCCATATGGCCAAGTGCTAAGTGTTGGTTCCCTAACCTTTGGTCTAGTCGTCTTTCCATGTGGTATGGAATGTCATATGGCCTCGGAATAGGACCAATTGTCATCCCATCTATGCTCTGCTCCTTATCATAGTGCCCTGGTTGCAGGCTAGCCCCTCACCGACCGGGGATTATCCCCAAACCTCCACCAACATTCAAATTAAATGCAAATTCTGCCACATTTATCACAAGAACTATGTGTAGCTCAGGCGGTTGGTGTTTGTTCCAAAGTCTTGGGCTATGCAGGAGGTCAAGTCTTCAATTCATGTGAAGGGAAAAACAAAATTTTTGAACCGGTCCACATTGGCCATATCTGGGGTGCCACGTGGCACCCTATGATTGGCCTACGTGTCACCTCTAAATTGTCCACCGTACACACAGTCATCTACCACATCAACCTACCAACGCATCTGCCCAATCAGCATCGTACGACACATGTCAAGACCGGGACTGCCACCTGGTACCACATCGATTTGTCGTACTATACAGTCAGTCGCTCGGTCAGTTCCACGTCACTGCCACATATCATTTGTATTGCCACGTGTTGGAATTTTATTGGGCCATGTCATTATCGTACCTGCCACATGTCATGATGCCATTGGTGCCACGTCGCGTCCGTACAACCATGTGTCATACCCTGATCCTACCACATGTCAGCATATTTAAGATGTAACATGTCAAAATCTATACCATGCCAACTAAGCCTGAAAACGCCAAAAATGAGTGACACGTGTCACCTCCTGGTGCTGACACATGTCCCTACTAAAATCATCATGACATCACTACCATGTCATGTTGACGTACTACTAATGTTAGCAGTACGGCATATTGACTGTTGACTTTGAGTTGTTTTCCATGTTTGGGAAATCGATCAGAACATGATAACTTTCGCATACGGTGTCCATTTTTGGGAAAAAAAAAATATGGTTGGAATCGGCCGACGAGCCCAACATAATGGAACTGATTTCTTCTGATTTCTAGAACTTTTATTTTTAGGCCTTCATGGATCCATTTTGGATCATGCCTCCCCACTTAGACCTTTTGGTCCTCCAAAAAGATATTAACCAGTCATCAAGTGTGGGATAGGCCTCCCCACTTGTCCTTTGTCTTTAAACTCTGTCCTATGTAACTGCGCATCATAATCAATTGCAAAACAACCCTGACAATTGAAATCATATTGTTAGCCACTTGAACTCGTTCACATCTTACTAAATCCACTACTATCTGTGTAGAAAACATAAGCAGCAATAAAATCATAAATATGACTGCAAATGAACTAATATGTTTGATGTGCTTGCACGACATTAACTTATCTTGAAGCAAAGTATGATTGAATTCCCATCCTACAACCATCTCATGTCCATGCTAAAGATCAACTGCTTTAACTGGCACAATTATAGGTGTTTTGTTTGCATAAGCTTCCTTCCTTAATTGTTCCATTGTTTGAAGAGATTGATTTTCTTTTATGTGATGAGCATGTACAACATATTCATTACCTTCTTTAGTTAAGTGATATTGATTATGTTTCCTGTAGAATATTTCTTTGTGATCATATAAATAAGGGCTTCCTAAGACCATTCCACATGTTTCTAGCGGCACCACATCACATGTTACTTCATCCACATGCTTAGATGTAATTGCAAATTTTATGATACATTTCTTTGTTATGGGCAATTTATGATCTTTTCTTATCCAATTTAGTTAATAGGGTTTGTGATGCATCTTAGTGTTCAATGCCAATTGCTTAACCACTTCCTCTTAAATTAAGTTAGATTCAGATCCACTATCTATCAATGTATCAATCTTAGTATGTTTCATTATGACCCTTATATGAAACAATTTACTTTTAGAATCATATCATTCACCAATTTCACCTGACAAACCAACTATTGTGATCTTAGTATCATCACCTGAATCATACCCCAAGTCTGTTGGTCGTGTTGTTGTTGCAACTTTTTTCCTCCCTTTCCTTTCTTTGAACCACTTCGGTCTCTTCTCCGGGTGCAATTTCCAGCAATGGTCATCATCATGCTCTTCTTTCTTGCAATGCTTGCAAGATAGCTTCTCTTCCTTCTCGGTCATTGAACTTGCTTTCTTTCCATTCCCCTTTCTTTTGTCTTATTTCCTTGAATATGATTCCCCTAATACACCAACTCATGGTTTCCATGCTTCAATATACATTGCTTGGAAAGAAACCTCATCAAGATTATTAGGTCCAAACATAAATATAGTGCTATGAATATGTGCAGGTAAACCACCCATATACTTCATAAGAGTTTCTTGTGTATGTAATGGAATATTTAACATTAATTCCATATTAAGAAATTCATCTGTGTATTCTTGCATTGTTTGTCCTTTACTTAGTTTAAAACTTATCCATTCAATTAAAGCCTTTTCCTTATAACCCAAAGGTCAAAACTACTTTCTAAGAGAAAAAAACAAAATATTTCCATGATGGAAATACATTATTAACTTGCTCAGTACCATGTTGCAACTTACTCTGCCACCAGACGAGTGTTTTGCCTATAAGACGAAGCGATGCCAATTTGATTTGGGTTGCCTCATCATTGATTTGTTGCACATTGCAATAAACTTCCATCTATCTCACCCAATTATCAAGCCTCTCAACATTGACTTCCCCATCATACATGGTAAATTCGAATTTTACATCAAGATTAAGTAATGGCATATCATGCTTATGTTTATGAGAATGTTTTCTTGCAGTAGAAGTTGAATTTGTACTTGAAGAAGAAGAAGATGGAGATGAAGGAGGTGAAGGAGGAGATTTAGGAGGGTCCTCTCCTTCACTTTTGTCTTGTTTTGATGATTTCCCTTGAAATTATCTCTTTTGTTCCAAGTAATCATCATATAATACCTTTACCATCTCAGACATGGCGAAGAAAGTCTTTTGAAACTCTATCTCGTTATGAGACGTTCCTTCTTCTAATGTCATCTTCTCACTTTGAGATGCCCTCTTTCTTGATCCAATCTTAGGATCTCCTTCTACAATCTCACCTTCACCACGAAATAGATTTTCCCTGGTAATCATTCATATTCAAACAACCAATTGTCAACCAGCTCTGATACCACTTGATATGAAAATGATCTTTAAAAGACGTAGTTGAGTTTTAAGCATATGTTAAATTACCATTCAAAAACTTAAATGAGGAAGGAGAGTGAATGAAAGAATGTTGCATCCATCATAAATAAGGCAGATCAGAAAGTAAACATAAGGAACAACAACCATAACAGCAAGATTGTTAACGGAGTTCGGCAAGGTTGCTTACATCTCCAGGCCTTTATCTTAGTGGAGGAGGCTTTCTTATTAATCTTCAATGCTGAAAAAGTACATCAGAAGTATCTCAAAAGGATTACAAATTAGTCTTGTTGTGTTCTACTTGACCTCAAGAACCAACACAACTGACGGCACTGAAAAAGGTTGAGTGTAGCTCTCGAAAATGGCCGGAAAAGTTCACTTCCTCAATGGCTTCCCTACATAAAAACGGCTTGGGATTTACAATTCTTCATCATTTTGTTGCTTCTGAACCTCTTCATGCTATCAAAAACCTCTGGGTTTTATAGATTTGGAGTTGGGGGTCATCTCCCAACTTCCCCCCGAGATTTGGCCTCAAAAAGGGCTCCAAATCCTCAATTTAAGGCAAAAATCAGGCTAAATCAGCATAAAAATCATATATTATAGTTTAAAACCCACTTCTGGAAAAACTTTGGTGCACAGCCCCCTTTCTCTAGGCTCTTGGTCATATGGAGCGTGCCATATGGACAAGCACCAAGTGTTGGCTCCCTAACCTCTAGTCTATCCCACTTTCTAAGTCGTATGGAATGTCATATGGCCTCGGACTAGAACCAAGTGTCATCCCATCCATGCTCTACTCCTATTCATAGTGCCCTGGTCACAGGCTAGTTCTCCGCAGACCGGGGCTTATCCCTAAACCTCCACGAGCATTCAACTTAAATGCAAATTTTTCCACATGTATCACAAGAACAATGTGTATCTCGGGTGATTGGCGTTTGTTCCAAAGTCTAGGGCTATGGAGGAGGTCAAGTGTTTGATTCCTGCAAAGGGAAAAACAATTTTTTGAATCATCCCAGATTGGCCATATTCAAGGTGCCATGTGGCACCCTATGATTGGGCCACGTGTCACCTTTGGATTGGCCATCATACACACAGTCAATTGTCCAGTGGACATCCACATCAACCTACCAACACATATGCCTAGTCAACACCATATGATACGTGTCAAGCCCGAGGACTGCCACCTGGTGCAACATCACTCTATCGTACTGGACAGTCAGTCTCTCGGTCAACGCCACGTAACTGCCACCTATCATCTGTATTGCCACGTGTCAAACTGTCATTGGGCCATGTAATTTTCATACCTCCCACATGTCATGATGTCTTTGGTGCAATGTCACGTTCATACAACCACGTGTCGTACCCTTAGCCTGCCACATGTCATCATTCGTACGATGCCACATGTCAAAATTTGTATCGTGCCAACTCATCTTGAAAATGCCAAAAAATAGTGACACATGTCACCTCCTGGTGCTGACACATGTCCCTGCTAACATCATCATGACATCACTACCACATCATGCCGACGTACTGTTGATGTCAGCAGTACGGCCTGTTGACTGTTGACTTTGAGTTTTTTTCCATGTTTGGGAAATCGATCAGAACGTGATAACTTTCGCATACAGTGTCCATTTTCAGAAAAATATATATGGTCAGAATCGGCACGACGAGCCCAACACAATGGAACTAGTTTCATCTGATTTTGAAAACTTTTATTTTTATGCCTTCCTGGATCCATTTTGGATCATGCCTCCCCACTAAGACCTTGTAGTCCTCCAAAAGGATATTAACCAGTCATCAAGTGCGGGATAGGCCTCCCCACTTGTCCTTTGTCTTTAAACTATGTCATGTGCACCTGTCACATCATAATCAATTGCAAAACAAACATGACAATTGAAATCACATTGTTAGCCACTTGAACTCGTTCACATCTTACTGAATCCAATACCATCCATGTAGAAAACATAAGCATCGATAACATCATAAATATGACTGCAAATGAACTAATATGTTTGATGTACTTGCACTACATTAACTTATCTTGAAGCAAAGTATGATTGAATTCCCATCCTAAAACCATCTCATGTCCATGCTAAAGATCAACTGCTTTAATTCGCACAATTATAGGTGTGTTGCTTGCATAAGCTTCCTTCCTTAATTGTTCCATTGTTTGAAGAGATTGATTTGTTTTTATGTGATGAGAATGTACAACATATTCATTGCCTTCTTTAGTTAAGTGATATTAATTATGTTCCTTGTAGAAGATTGCTTTGCGATCATATAAATAAGGGCTTCCTAAGACCATTCCACATGTTTCTAGCGGCACCACATCACATGTTACTCCATCCACATACTTAGATGTAATTGAAAATTTTATGATACATTGCTTTGTTATGGGCAATTTATGATCTTTGCTTATCCAATTTAGTTAATAGGGTTTGTGATGCATCTTAGTGTTTAATCCCAATTTCTTAACCACTTCCTTTGAAATTAAGTTAGATTCAAATCCACTATATATCAATGTATCAATCTTAGTCTGTTTCATTATGACCCTTATATGAAACAATTTACTTCTAGAATCATATCCATCACCAATTTTACCTGACAAAACAACTATTGTGATCTTAGTCTCATCACCTGAATCATACCCCAAGTATGTTGGTCGTGTTGTTTTTGCAACTATTTGCCTCCCTTTCCTTTCTTTGAACCACTTCGATCTCTTCTCTGGGTGCAATTTCCAACAATGATCATCATCATGCCCTTCTTTCTTGCAATGTTTGCAAGATATCTTCTCTTCCTTCACGGTCGTTGAACTTGCTTTCTTTTCATTCCCCTTTCTTTTGTCTTCTTTCCTTGAAGACGATTCCCCTGAAACACCAACTCATGTTTTCCCTGCTTCAATATACGTTGCTTGGAAAGAAACCTCATCAAGATTAGTAGGTCAAAACATAAATACAGTGTTACGAATATGTGCGGGTAAACCACCAATATACTTCATAAGAGTTTCTTGTGTATGTAATGGAATATTTAACATTAATTACATTTTAAGAAATTCATCTGTGTATTCTTGCATCGT
>SNQJ01S0170926.1:0-11747 GCA_010110895.2 Picea sitchensis | reverse complement strand
TTTATTTTCGATTAAAAAAATCTTAAATAAAACTCATATATGAATTTGTAATTAAATTATAAGTATGAGCTCATTCAATTCAAAACGTCCGAGTGTAGAGAAGGGATTTCCATTAAATAGAACCTTTTCATTTTCATAGTAAGAAATTTCCATTTTTTGACTGTATATATTTTCAATAAATGACATGCCTTTGAGGTAACTTGCACCAACCTTGTAGATTTTGTGTTACTTTTGGTAATACACTCTTTAAATCTTATTTTATTTATGATGTAATTTTTTTCATATTCCTACTAAATAAATACTTTTTAATTTATTTTCATGTTTATAATAAATAAATATATAAAATTTAAAACAAAATTAAAATTTTGAAAAAAATATTCAATATTGTAAGGTGGTACATAAGATGGTTATCTTTTTTCATTATTATAAAATAGGTAATTTGTTTAAATAGCCTTGACCCTCACCAAAGCTCCATGCTAGATACTCCATAGTGGATTATAAAAATTCATGTCTAATTTTTTTTATAAAAGACAATGTGCACATGTTAAAAACACATGAATGTTTCTTAGTGCACATGCATTCCTAATGCATGAACATTTCTATTTTTAAAAGCATATTAAAAAATTGCAACTTATTTCTATTCATTTTCTTACCAGAACGTAAGGATTTTTCTCCACCAAGAAGAGAGCACTTCATCATATAGGCCCAAAATCTATGAGGAAAAGCAAGGCCCAAACATTGGCATCATTGAAACTTGACATTTTGTAAAGATAACCTCTCATTTCCAATTATATTAGATTTTAAATTTCATTTTTATAAGTTTAAAATTTTAGAAATTTACATATTTTTTAAGAAATTTTGTTAATGTTTAATTGTGATTATTATTTCATTATTATGGAGAAAAACTTTATTAAAAACCCAAACCATAATTTCTTAGAAGATTTATACAATGAAATTAATCAATGTCTAAATGAAATTAAAAGTCTAATTGGGGAGCTTAGGAACATGAGAGAGATAGTGTATTTCATTGGTCACTTCACTTACACCATTGTTGCTTCCATTGGCCAATTATCTAATATATACGAATATAGGTCCATGATGATAAAGTGCTACTCAATTGAAATTAGTAAGGAAGAGGTCAAAAAAATTGAATATAAGCAAAGAGAGTATTGTTTATTTGTTCATTGACACTAGAACTAACAAAGAGCCTAATTCAAGAAAGAGGAATCTTTGCATGGACTAGTGCACATTCCTAACATGGAGAGACAACTGGATAGATTGATAATTTATGGTATTTGATAAACCTCCCTACAGTAACAGGGAGGTTCCATTGTATTTTCTTCATAAATTTTGGGCCAAGTTCATTCTAGATCTCCATGTCAATTATTTTAACATTGGAGAATTCCAAGGGGACGGTCTTAGCTCTTCTCAGGATCAAAGAACCACTAGAAGTAAGCCATTGAGAGGGTTGGCCTCTTGTAGGTGATTTCCTAACCTCCCCCCACCCCCACCCATCACGTCTACCCCAACTTGGAGATAGGATTTAGATGGCTAGTACTACAATATTGTCCCTAACATCTAGTATAGTTTAACATAACACAATGAATATGTCCTTAGACCACTAGACAAGAACATTATGGTTTACGAGGCCTTAACCATCATCGAAGAATAAAAACTAGTCTCTTAGGATCTTATTGAAGCTTCTCTAGATCAAGAGCCTTGAAAAAGTACTCAGAACAATGTGTTGAGGAATAAACAAGGTAGGGGGGACATAATGGCCTTAATTCCTATTGAACCTTCTCAATATTGAGCACCATAAACAACACCTAAAAACCATGAAACAAGCCCTTCTCTAGGAATTCTTTGACATTCGAGCTAAATATGGGCGTCATTATTAGTTCTTGGGCATCGTGGATGGGTGTTGGGTCTAACTTCTCTTGGGTGAAATTTTCCTCTAGGGGTCCTATGGGCGTCATCACTAGGCTAGTTATGCACCAGGAATGTGTCTAGAGGTATATCCAAGGTCATAGGAGGAGAAAAATGGGCCTTGTTCCCTAAATGAATATTTTCAGGCTCAATCACCATGAACAATTCTTACTAACCATAAAGCTTTTATGACTATAGTGCTAAGAACAACCTCAAATGGACACACATTGAGACCCTTGTATGGTATCTCTAACCTACTATAGGGATACAAGTGTCATGATTAAACCATAACACATGCCCTAAATGAGAATCTATCTCAAGGTCCCATACCATGAATCGTTCTTTGGTCCATGGTCAGGGTTCTTTAACATCTCAGTGGGATATAGAAGCCATGAATAGGTTCTAGGAAATAGAAAATATCTTTGAGGTAAAAACATGGCCAAGGGGAAATAAGGGGCTTAAGCCCTAAATGAAAGTCTTTTAGAGCTCAAATTCTATGGTTAAGCGTGGAAAACAATTGGGCCTTAGGCCCTAGATGCCACTTCTTAGGCTTAATCACTATGAACAACACCTATAAAAACACAACACAAACCCTCTCTAGGTGGTTTTTGGCATCAAGGTTGGATATGGATCTCGCTAGGAGATTTTGCACACCGAGGATGGGTTGTAGGGCCTTGAACATTATCAATAAATGGAAAAAAGTGCCTTAGGATATTATTAAATATTTTTTGTACTAAAGAGCCTTGAACGAGTCCTCCTACCAACACATGAGTGTTTTTTAGGGGTTCTTTACAAGACTTGGAGTGGGATACGGGTGTCATGGATAAGTTTTATTCACTAGAAATTGGTTTGGACGATGCCACATGGTTAAGGGGATAAATAAGGGCCTTAATCCCTAATTGAAACTTCTTGAGCTCAATAACCATGAAAAAATCCTACATGCAATAACACAAGCCCTCATTAGGGTGTATTTACCGTAAGAGTTGAATACAACTACAATTAAGATGTTTCATGCACATAGTAGATGGGTCTTGATGCTTTGACTATATTTGTGGTAGGGAAGCAATATCCTTAGGACCTTTGTATTGGTTTGGGGAGGAAACAACATGCTCATAACCTAAACATAGGTTCTTTGTCTCAAGCACAATGAACATGTCCTTACATAACCACATGAGAGAATGGATAGTTTTTGGGGCCTTGACCATCATCAAAGACTAAGAACTGGTGTCTGGGGATCTTGTTGAAGCTTATAGAGATCAATAACCTTGAACATGTACTCAAATAAGTGTTAATGCATGAATAGGGTTAGGGAGGACACAACGGCCTTAAGACTTATTGAACCTTCTTGAACTTGAGCATCATTAACAACACTTAGAAACCATGATAGGAGCCATCTCTAGGGATTCCTTGACATATGACTTGAATATATGTCTCATTATTTGGTCTTGGGAATCTTGGATGGGTGTTGGGTTTGTGACCATAGTCAAGGGAGGGAAAAATTGCTATATCCCTAAACCTTTCTTATCAATCTCAAACACCATGGACAAGTCCTCCAACCTCCACATCTGACCTCTCTTGGTTAACAGTCACCTCCAAGGGTGGTATGGGTTCCATCACTTAGTTAGTTGTGCATCATGAATGTGTCTATAGACCTATCCAATGTCACAACAAGAGAATAATGGGCCTTATGCCCTAAATAATGTTTTTCATTCTTAATCACCACAACAAGGATTCACCTTCTTGACAAATATATTATCATGTTATTTCATAAAGGGGGTTTTAAAATTGTGAAAAATAATTCAATATAGTATAGGTATTGGGGTGGGGGGGATTCAATGTATGAGGGGGTTTATAGGTATTTGCGGCTATAAAAAGTGGTATCTAGTAAAATTAGGGATACCTAGTAAAAACAAGTTTTTTTTTATTGGAAATATGTATTGGGAGTGGAGTTCAACAAAAGGATTTGGGAGGTATTTATCGATATTTAGTGAAATTAATGGTATTATTTAATATCCCATGAACACACATTCTATTCCATAGGTTCGATGAGTGAAATCCCTATGAATCGCCATGAACAAATCCCAGTAACCATAAAAGCTTCTGTGAATATAGTGTTGAGCACATTCTTGAACAAGACACAATTCCTTGTACGATATATCTGGCTTACTAGAGGAATAGACGTGTCATGATTAAACCACAACAAATTCCCTAAATGAGAATATATCTTGGGCCCACACCATGAATCATTCTCCAGGCCATGGTTAGGATTTGTTAGCATCCAAGTAGGATATTGAAGCCATGAGTAGTTTTTGTGAACTTGAACTAGTTTTTGAGGTGTAAACATGACTAGTAGGGGAAACAAGGGGATTAATCTCTAAATTAAGGTATTCTATATCTCTAGTGATATGGTTTGGGGAGTAAAACACTTAGGGCTCAAGCCCTAGACATAACTTCTCAATCTTAATCTCCATGAACAACACATGCAACCACAATAGAAACCAACTCTGGGAAGGGTTTGGCATCAAGGTTGGATATGGATCCCATTATGAGCTTTTGTACACTGAGGAATGTTCAAAGAGACTTGAACATGGTCAAGGGAAAAGAACAAGTGCCTAAGGATATTGTTGAATCTTCTTGGGATCAAGAGCCTTGAATGAGATCTCATACCAACACATGAGTCTTATAAGTGGGATATGCGATATGGATTCCATTAGTTGGTTTTGAGCATCAATGATGGGTTTAGGGGAATAGGCTAAGGTTGAGAAGAAAAACAAGGGACTTGTGAAAGAAAAAGAACCTTCCAGGCCTCAAGCATAGTGAAAACGACCTTCGATCATGACACATGTTCACTCTCTATAGAGCCTTTGACCCTCAAATGGTATTTTGAGTACCATTATGAGGTTTTGCAGAAAGAGAATGGGCCTAATAGGACTATGCCCGCTAAAGGAAAATGAGTTCAAATGTTAATCCTTTCCTTATGAAATATAGGCCCTAAAATAGGTATTTATTTTATATAAATTACAGGAAGATATTTTACTTTATATAAATTATAGGAAGATAATTTACTTTATATATTAAAGTAATTCAATTTGACAACCATTATTTCAAATTGATAAGGTTTTGTTCAAGGGTGTTTCTTTGCATTGTGTTCTAATGTAGTGGGTCTCCTTTATGCTATGGTAAATTAGAATATTATATTTTAACATGGTTTAAAACATTACTCATTCACAAGGATGTGGTTTTAGATATTTAAACCCCATTTTGTTATCGAGGTTTGATAACCTTTTATATTTAGTATATTTAAAAAAAAAATGAAAAAAAAACTAAAAAAAAATTCCATTTTTGATATATAGTATTATTTTTTTAAATATGTTTATTAGAAAAAAATATTTTTTGACATAGCATAAAGTGTATCATTATTATAAATATTAGTAGATATAGTATGTACATAAGAATAATGGTGTTTGGGGAGATCTCTCTTCAGACTTTATTGAATAAAGGTCACTCACGTTATTGCATAGTTCATTGGAATACTACTAGTGGATACAACATATGTATTTATATATAATACATATGCCCCCCATAGGTGAGGTGATTCACCATGATTTATAGTGTAGGTGAGGTGATTCACCATGATTTATAGTGTAAAGATATTTGGATATTTATTAGTTAATTTAGATTAATCTGGTCTAATGTTTTTTTAGGTAAATATGTTTCTTAACGTGTTTCCTTAGTATGCATTAGTATGTGTTTGTAGTTATGTAATATGATTATCATGATATGTTCTAGATATAAAATGATCTAACAGTTCATCTTATTCACAATACTAATGACTATATTGACTTGTGGCTTAACACTTCATTAATCCATCATTGATCTCTTTTTAAAGAGCATGGAGGGTCATTTGTTGATGATCGATTATAGTCTCTAATTTTTTTTTTCCTTTTGTATTATTATATTTCCTTAAGTAGTCGTATTGGTTGGGGCCATGGATTGTTTCCATATTTGAGGTTTTTAACCATGTACCACACTAGTGTACAAATATTTGATATGTTTACGTGAATAATTTCTTAAGGTGTTTTACCTATGTGGAAACACCATGTTTATCAAACATGTAGTTGATCATCTCTACACATCAACGGGTATTTGAAACACTTCAGGGTTTACCACCTTCACATGGGGGTCATGAACAAGGCATTCCCCTGATTTCAGGAAGTCAGCCACCTAATGTGCATCATCATAAGCACCCTGATCCAGAGAAGAATGAAATACAAAATATCATTTAGGAATTATTGGAGGCTAGAATCATATGTCCCAGCACCAACCCTTACTCATCATCGTTGGTCATGGAATTAAAGAATGAAGGCAATTGGTGCATATGTATTGATTTGTAGGCTCTCAATAAGTTGACGATCAAGAAAAAATTTCCAATCCAAGTTATTGATGATATCTTGGTTGAAGTTCATGGAGCCAAGTTTTTGACTAAACTTGATCTTCATTCTAGAAAGCACTAAATATGAATGAAAGAGGAAGACATCCCTATGACAACTTTCTACACACATGAATGTCATTATGTGTTTTTAGTGATGCCCTTTGACCTCTTCAATGCTCCATCCACCTTCTAGAGCCTCATGAACAAAAAAATTTGACCCTTCCTATGCAATTTTGCATTGGTATTCTTTGATGATATATTGATCTACAAAAAAACTTAGGAATCCCACATAGAACATGTTGATAAAGTGTTGTAGCTCCGTTGGGACCACCATCTATACCTGAAAAATTCCAAATGTTCTTCCAGGGGTTAAAAGGTTGAATAATTAGGACACATTGTCATTCAATATGGAGGACGAGTAGGTCGCAAGAAAGTTGTGATTATGCAATATTGGAACTACCCCAAAACCTTGAAGAGAATGCACAGGTTCTTAGAACTTATAAGATATTGTAAGAAGTTTGTGAAAAATTATGGGAAAAATCATGGTCCCTTAACTTCATTACTAAAAGATGATTCCTTTATATCAAGAAAGGTAGTTGAGAAATCCTTCTCAACTTTAAAGGATGCCATGTGCACCACTCTAGTATTAATAGTGCCAAAGTTTGTTGGGACTTTTGTCTGGGAATGTGGTTCCTCGGGCATAGGTATTAGAATGGTATTCATGCAAGAAGGGAATCCCTTGACTTTCACCATTAAATAATTATGTGACCATAATTTGAGTAAATCCACATATGAGAAAGAAACGATGGCCATCCTTTATGCAATTGATACCTGGCACCCATATCTCACAGGGAGGCATTTTTAGATCAATATTGATCATCATAGTCTGAACTATTTTACTAAACAAATGTTATCACCACCAAAGAAACATAAGTGGGTCACAAATATACTAGGGTATGTGATGGAGGAGCATCAAAGTCATCCTAGGGATGTTAGGGTGAATATAGATACATAATATTGCTGCAAAATGTAACATTGTTGTAGAACAATGACAATGTCCCAGGATAGTGACAACACTATGAAATAGTGGCAATGTTGTGAAACAGTGACGTTGTTGCAAAAATAATGATTGGTTTTGAAACATGAAAACACTATTGCAGAATGTAATTGGTTGTTGAAACATGTAATGATATTGTGGATTGTGCTAGTGCAACATAATGGGATCACTTCTATAAGAAGTTATTGTGGGAACTTGCTAAAGGAAGCTATTGTAGAAGTTGCTATGGGAAGTTGTTGTAGGAGTGTTGCAGTAACTTGTTGTGGGAATTTGTTGTAAGAGTGTTGTGGGAACTTGCTATGGGAAGATGTTGTAGGAGTGTTGTGGGAAGTTGTTGTAGGAGAGACGCGAGAATGTTGTTGTAAAACGTGATAGATCACAAGTTATGGCTGTGGAGTAGGATGGATGACTTGTTGGAGAATGGACACATTTATTTGGTGTTGAAGTGTTGCCACAAAATGAATATAATACAAGTGTGTGAGAGGAGACATGGAGTTAAGGGAATATTAACCATGTGCTTCATGATGATAGCTTAGGAGAAGGTGAATTGTTACAAAACAAGAGGACATGTTGAGGAAGGAGTGTGATGTTGGATGGAAGATGAAGGTCACACTATAGAAGGTGAATCATTGCATAGGAGGAGTTGTTGGAAATGAAAGGGAAAAATATGAAGATGAAAGGGCATGTGGAGCTCATTTGGAAGCTGAAAGTGAATGGTTTTGTGGAGAAAGATAAACATGACATCATGTTGGTTTTAAAGGAAAGCTTGCATAGGATATATCACAAGGAAGGAGAGAGAATGGTTGAGATTGTCATGACCTTTAGCTTAGCAATCCAATGAATGTTGTAAGCTCACATATTGGCTATGGATCCATTTTAATTTATTATGTATGCAGTGAATACAAAAATTAGGTTTCTGGATTAAATCCTCATGTCTATGTGTGAATGAGTTTGTGAGATTATATGGATGTGTTATATTGTATGTATTTTTGTAGAATTCGTTTCTATTACTTGGATGATTACTGACATATGGATAATGTCCATTTATGTGGAGAATGGTTTGATTTTGATTATCTGCAAGAGGGTGTGGGTATATGAGAAGTATGTTCTCAAATTGGTGATCATTTGCAGGTAGGCACATGTCTTTGGAAATACCATGCCTTGGATTGATGGCCCTTTATAGATGGATGCAACTTGTGTTTTCTGGGAGAAGAATGGTGGGAGGTAGTGTGGGAGAAAAGGCCTATGAATGGTAGTCTAGTTGAGGGCTACAAGACAAATCCTTAGGATTTTTTCGTGAAGATGAGCAGTTCAAGGAGGTGCAAGAACCAAGATTTAAAAGGATTGACGATGATGGAGTGGTAGTAGATTAAAAATCATGATTTCATAGGAAGATAATATGCATGAGATAAAGGACTAGATGTTAGAGTGAAGTTGTTAAAGGGAAAATATTGAAGCTGCGAGAAGATGAAGATATCCAAGAATAGAAAGTTGCATGAAGTAAAGTCTAGGAGGTTACTGTTGAGAAGGAAGATGGTATCTGAGATAATTTTCTACTAGAGATAGATGGTAGTTGTGGTGGTAGTTATCCATGACTATGTTCTTGAGTTGAAAAAGGTAATGTGGGTTGTGAAATAATTTCATGATTGAAGGAGATGGAAGTTGTGGTGGCAGTTATCCATAGTTGTTATCTTGAGATGGAAGAAGAAGCATGAGTCATGAGATAATTTTTTATCAAATGAGAGGGCATTCATGGTGGAAATTATCCATCATTGTTATCTTGAGATGAAGGCATAGTCACTTGAAATGAGCTTGTAGTGTGTGGGTTTTTAACCACAAGAGCAGAGAACAAGAGAAAATGTAGTCGGAAGGTTTCCTAGACTGGAGACTGGACTCATATGTTCCAAGGAACATGTTGGTGGAAGTGAGTGCATTATTTCCAAATGGTGGCTAGAGATTTCGAGTGGGCATGAATGAAAAATAAATGAACCTAAATAGAGACACAAGAAAATTATAGAAGAAGAAGATAGAGGTACATGTGGTGTGTATCATATGTAGAGCATAAAGAAGGGAGTGAAGATGGAATTCTTATTTTCCCTTAACATGTTATTTTCTTGTTTATAGGAAGAATATAATTTGTAGCTATAGATGAAGGAAAATGTACTTGGATGAGAAGAAGATGCAATAGAATAATGATGTGCAAGAAAATAAATTTATAGATATTGCAGCGGTTGTTGTAGGTGATGACGATGTATTAAGAGAATGCCCAAGTAGAAGATGATGTCTTGAAGATAAGTGACCTGGGAGGAAGCATGAGTGAATTTATTAAGTTGAAGATGGATGAACTTATAGTCCTAAAGATATGTAGCTAGAAGATACCAGATGTGAATCAACAATGATTATGTAGTAACTTCCTCACCTATATCCTTAAGGAAAACACTTGTTTTGAAGGGGGGGAGCATGTTAGGGTCCTATCCTAACCTCCATACTTTAGGCTACCTATGAGTTAGTCAATTAACATATGTAGCCATGTTCATTGAATAAGGACCACTAGATTGTAGTGGATAGATATTTAATGTAGAAGATTCATATTTATCAAATAAGGCCCACTAGGGATTCAGAGCACTTTCCTTGGGCAGACATTGTGGACAAATATTTTTTATTTTTGCAGATTTTTTTTTTCGGAGAAGAAAAAAGAGGGCCGCGACATTATCGAAGTTTTCAATATATTTCTATACAAAATTTGCAGAAAAGGGTTGTATATCTGAGTTCCTCTCAGTAAAACACCCAAGTTAAAAAAAAAATGGTCCGAAACGGAGTCCAGAAAGTCAAGATATTGAAGTTTTAAAATCTACAAATTTTTAGGATTTGTTCCGCGGACGGCAGCAAGAATTTTGTTTATTTCTGTAGCATCTGGAGGCCGAATTTGCCCAAATAAATTACAGATTTGATTTCCTCTCACAATTTCACCCAATTTCAAAAAACAAATCAGCGAAAATGGAGTTCGGGAAGTGAAGTTATGAGCATTTTAACTTCAACAGTTTTTTAGGGTTTTTCCAAAAAAAACCATGATTTTTTGTCGTAACTTATTGTTCTATTTTTTTGGGGTTTTTATAGAAAGATGTATTTTACATAGAAATGTGATGTCCCTAGTATTGAATCATTCATTAAAGAAAGAAAATCAGCATGGGAAGATACTTGGCCC
Organism: Picea sitchensis; assembly: GCA_010110895.2. Lineage (NCBI taxonomy): Eukaryota > Viridiplantae > Streptophyta > Pinopsida > Pinales > Pinaceae > Picea > Picea sitchensis. The sequence goes on along the minus strand of SNQJ01S0170926.1, from coordinate 1,127 downwards.
CATTGGGTAGATCTCAAATTGCAAGGTGATGCTGCCATTTGGTAGAAATCGCTTGATTATAAGGAGATGATGAGACTCTCCAATGTAGAATTTGAAAAAATATTGTTAGACAAGTGGTATCGTAGAGAAAATAAGGATAAAGAGAGAACCAAGAGTTTATTTTCATGTGAAAAATCTATATTACAGGGTCATGGCTGTATTCATAAAGAAAATATCGTTGTTTCTATTAACCCTAGTTGCATGCATAAGTTTATCAATGTTCAATTAGTTAATAGATTTCAAGTTCCAATAAAGAATATTCAAAGCACAAATGTTGAGGGTGAAAATGTTCAAATTTTTAAATATTTGAAGATTACCATGGATAAATATGTGCTGCATTCAGATTTTTATGCTATGGATATGGATGAAGTGGATATTGTTTTTGGATATCCTTGGATAGAATCAATGGGTACCATTAATATTAATGTGCAAAAGAAGTTTTTAAAGTTGTGGTACAAAAAAAAGAAAATCACATTACAGGATGTGTCTCTTAGTAAGAAAGATGGACCCATGGAGGCTAGCAAAGAAGTTATTGCCCAGTCTGAAGTTGAATCAGAGGCATAATCTATAGAAGGAGATGAAGCAAAACTACAAGAAGAACATAATCAGGAAGCTAAAGAGGTCATTGACTCAAAGGCACAAAGTGTTGCGGATTTGAAGAAAAAAGAACAAATTCCTACAGTTGTTGTATATCTCCATCCACATCATATAGAGATACAAAAGTCATCAAGGCAAGGGCATGTGCATGAAAACATTTATGCACCAGCAGGGCACCAAACAGGAAACCGATCAAGAGGTGCATGGAGGACTACCAGCACTATGGGAAGAGCTCAAGCTATAGACACAATCTCATGGCAACCTCGGCATGATGCAGAGAAAGATAAGGGTGGAAAGGTAGAAGATAGACATCATGCTCGACTTCCATTGGGATGGATGGATGGTCGTACTTGGTACCAGTTGGCTGCATTGCTTAGTCGATCATATTGTATGGTTTCTTCTCATGTTTAAAGGACGAAACATGTGAAGGGGGATCGAATGTAGTATACCTAGGGAGGTAATATGGGGGAGGTACCCAATGGGAATGTAGT
>SNQJ01S0170925.1:0-14610 GCA_010110895.2 Picea sitchensis | reverse complement strand
TTCTGACTTCATAGAGTAAGTCATGACTGCTTTGACTTGGTCAACCTTTGACTTTGACCAAAAACTCAAAACTAGGCTATCCAAAAATTAGGTCAATCTCTTCACTTAAGGTGCTTTAACAAGAGGATTAGGGTTTCATTGCTGCAGCAAAAACTTTGACTGCAACTGTAAGTGAGCAAAATCCTCCCAATCTATCTTCTAGCAGTTAGACTGTCTGAAGATAGTTTGGGCCCATAACCTGTTAGAAATAATAGGTGTGCTCGTTTCACCATAGACAATATAGGCCGAAGCCACCCCCGAGCACCTTAGCCTTGAAAAAGAATAATTCTGGAAGCAAACCCTAGGCCTAATAGCCAATCAATGTAGCGTACCTCTCTCCAGAGCTAGCACACAAGGCAGAAAGTCCAAACCATAACCAAGAGAAAGTCCAAGCCTAAACCGAAAAATACTAGTTGCAGTAGCTGCAGCTGCAGCTACTCTCTAGACTTGTGCACTTACTAAATTTCTGCAATGCACACTCTTAAATTTCTGTAGTTGCGAGTTGTGTTGTGTCAAATGAGCTCTGACGTCCTGTATTTATACTGCTCCTCCTTAGTGGTCTGGGCCGACTTCTCATTCTGGAAGCTAAAAACTCAATATTAAATATTTCCTTTAGCCGACTTGTCTTCTAGGGTTATGTTCATTGCTTTAGGGTTTCTTCTTGCTTCCCAGAATATTCTATTCTTGCCAGGGTTACACGTGGAGGTTAATACCTCTCGCAGCTACCATAATATCAACAGAGCCAACCTATCACGTCCATGAATATCTAGTGGTATGACATTACCATCATCTGGTCACCAAACCAGGGTAATCGCTCTCAGTTGCATGGTTGGGAGAAAGGGGGTCTCATCACGAGCTAGCCCTCTCATTTCCATTAGGTGTTTGTGGGTGACATTGCCACCACCTGGTCACCACGCCAAGGCAATGACCTTCAACCTCTCCTTATGCTATATTGAAAGAAAATAAAGAAAGAAAGATAAAAGGCAATTGATGGGTTTGGAAAAAGTGCATTGCGGACGAAGGTATCACACACCCTCTACAAAGGCACCCATGAATGAGACACTACGACCCCTTATATGTCATGAGCTCTATGCCCATTAAGTCTTGACCCCAACCACTTCATCCACTTTACATGGCTTAGAGAGGGACCTCTTGGAAACTCTCCTAGACCTAGGGCAAGATCTACCTAATACGACACCTCGTCAACCCTCCCATATTCAATCTTGACAAGTCGCATAGTGCCTTTGAGTTGTTAATTGTTTGACATGGTGATCTTTGATGCACATGCTTAGATGGTTTATTTATTGATTGGATTCACTTATCATGATGTTATAACTTGAGATCCTTGGAGGGCGTGCTCATTTGTCTTTGCAGGACCTAGTTGGTGGACAGTGTTGGGAGAACAAGCCTAGCTTGGGCTTCCATGGGGCTACAAGCCCACAGGTTGGATGCCAGGGGCCCGCATGCCAGATGAGAGAGATCAGACTTGAATGGCCTTGATGATGACTTGGACAACCTAGCCCACCACTTACTTGCCAAATGATTTTCCCAGGAGGGGCAAAACGTTCTACTTTTGAGCTTGACGTCATGCTTTCGGGGGCTAGGGCATGGTGGTGAGGTGCCACTCTTTTGACACATGGATGTTTGAGGAGGAGAAGGGTCTTCACCATGATGAGAGTGCTTAGATGCTTGACATGTGGCCTTTGGAGGCCTATCCATGCTTCTCCAACACCAACAACTTCCTCAAAGTGGCAAAATGTCCCCAAAAGGGGTGATGTCCTCCTAAATTAGGGTTTTATTTGTGCAAAGAGTGAATTTTTAAGTGAATTGTTTAATATTACTTTATTAATGGGGCAAGATTAGGGTTGTTGACCCCTAATCTTGTGTTTTACTCCTTAATTTGTGGACAAGCTATGTTAGCTACATTTTGTATAAATAGAGATCATAAGATCTAATTTTAATCATAACTCTCCCTCTTGTGAGAGACCTTGGTCTGAAATTGGCACCACACTTGGCTCTTTTCATCTCTTGTGCACTTGTTTATGGTTATCTATTGGTGAATGGTAGATGGAAGTCTAGAGCTAGCTTTGGATGATGCTTTCTAGCTCTTGTGGTGGATTATCTTGGCATTTCTCTTGATCTTGGTATGGTTTTCTACTATTATGCTATCATTTTTCAAGATCAAAAATTGTTATGCTAGGAGCTAGGTGGGAAGTATAAGGGCATACACCCCCACCATAGTCTTCATCATTTTATGCTTCATCTCATTGATTATACAAGGGTTTGCTAAGAGAAGTATAAGGGCATACACCCTCTTAGCCTAAAGACACTTGCCTTGGGAAGTAAAAGGGCTTACACCCCCAAGGAGGTAGATTCTCTAAGTTCTTTTTGACTCCATTAACCCAATAGTAAAGGCACTAGTCATTTATTGCTGCATTGAAGAAATAAAATATTGCATTGGGAAATGTGATTTTTGGTCTTTTGAAACGTTTCTTGCTTGAAGTTGATTTGCCTCATTGAGAGGAGTCTTCCCCCACTAGGGTGTCCCCTCTTTCCCACTACTCTAATTGTTGTTACAAACTTTAACCTACAGCGATTAGGGCTGCATAACCCTAGCTACTAACACTCTCATAACTCCTAAACTAACCCTAGACTAGCTCCTAAATTTTGTACACTAAATCTACTAACTAGGGCGCATCTTTTGGGCTAGTTCTTGGCAAATTTTTCATGGTTGAATTTGCTGCTGCATGCCACTAAATGATACAGCCATAAGGCTGCAATTTTCTGCAGAAAACACATGTTTACAACAGCCCTTTTCTCTAGCTTCGCAAGTGCCATCTTTCAGCCTATATTCATTGCTAATTTTGATGCCGATTTACTTAACTAGTTTAGATCTTTGTACGCTGATTTAGATATTTTATTTGCTGATATAAACTGTCATTTACTGCTGCAAATTAGGGACAGCAAGCTTAACTTGCTAATCCAACTAACATATACCATTGCAAGGTGTCTTTTCTTGTGTCTCGGGCAGGTGCAATCATCCGGAGAAGTATTATACCTGTGGGGTAACAATTACTTGACTTACAAGGCATCTTTTTCCACCTTTCACTCCACTTGGACTTGACCTATAGGAGCTTCACTTCCATCCATCTTCATCTCCATCTCAATCCCCTTAGGGTCACCGGGATCGCCTCCCTAGAGTGACCTAGTCACCCTTGAAGTGCGGGACCTACATCGAGGTGACATTGGATGTAGGATTCTCAAGTTGTAGCACTTGCTTTGTGGTTGGGTCGGGCTTTGCCCAACCTACAACTTGCGCTATAACAAGTGCATCATAAGACTTCCTGAAAGCATTCTCCTCCTCGAATCTCACATCCCTTCTGACCAATGTCTTCTTTAATGTTGGAACATAGATCCGATATGCTTTCGAAGTTTCATTGTAGCCAACGAAGATTCCCTTAGTTATGGAATTGAACTTCGTCCTCTTATCAGAGGGGCACATGACAATAGACTAAGCAACTAAATATCCTGAAGTGACCAACTTTCATCTTCTTCCCTGTAAATGCCTCCTCAAGACTCAACCTCCCCAACATCTTGTGAGGACTCTTGTTCTGAATGTATACCGCAGTACTGCATGCCTCTGCCCATAGAAACTTGGGAAAATCCTGGTCATATACCATCGCCCTAGTAGCACCAGCAATAGCCCTATTCTTTCGTTCCGCTACCCCATTTTGTTGAGGGTTATAGGGAACTGTCAATTCCTTCTTGATCCCTGCTCGTGCACAGAACTCCTTGAAGGCTTTCCCTACATACTCACCTCCATTATCTAATTTGAGAACCTTTATCTTCCTTCCTATCGCATTCTCCACAAGAGCCTTAAACTCTTGGAAGCGACTGAAGACTTCATCTTTGGCCCTCATGAAGTAGATCCAGGTTTTCCTAGAGAAATCATCTAGGAATGTGACAAAAATACTCACACCCTGTCAAGGATGCTAAAGACATAGGCCTGCATACATCTGAGTGCACTAAATCCAATACACCCTTCGATCTACTATCACTACTTGGAAAATCCATATTTGTATACTTTCCCAAGGCACACCCTTTAGACACGTCATTGTGCTCGATGCTCAACTCTGGAAGGCCAGTCACCATCTCCTTGAGCATGTTAAGTGCCCCATGGTGTAAGTGAGCCATCTTCTATGCCAGAATTCTCCCATATCCTTAGTGTTGGTTATCAATGCCTGAGGTGACTCAAATTGCAACCTATATAACTTGCGTGACCTGATCCCTCCCATCTTGGCCTGCCTTGACCCTCTGGGATGAACACACACTTTGTCTCCTCTGAAAGATATATCATACCCCTTGTCCTGAAGCACCAAAGTTGATATCAAGTTCTTGGTCATCCCTGGTACGTACAACACATTTGTAAAGATAAATGTCTTTCCTGACTCCCTCTGAAAGGTAACAATCCCTCGTCCCACTGGAGTACATTTGGACTTATTCCCCATCTATATATCGAAAGCCATCTCCTCCTCTCTGAAATTGGAGAAGTGTTCTCTAAATCCTGTCATATGATATGACACACCACTATCAATATACCACACCCTTGTGGCCTTGGTGCCTGAGCTAGAGAGGCAAGCGATGAGTGAGAAATCCTCATCAAATCTGGAAGAAAACTCATCAATGTATGTTGAAGCTGTTGTTTGAGACTTCTTCTTATCCTTCTTCTTATTAGGACATTGACTGGCATAATGACCTGTTTTGTGACAAGCAAAACACTTGACTTTGCTCATGTCACGTTTATTCTCTCCCTTGGAGGTTTGCCCACTACCTGAACTTTTCTTGGTTCTGGCTTTTCCCTTTCTTGCAAGAGCAATATTCTCTTCTTCCTCACCCTTATGATTATTGTTCTTGCCACTAAGAGATGCTACCCTCAACTCCTCTTGCATGAAGTCATCCCACAATCGATCCTAGTTTGGAGTGTGTTCCCTGGCAACAATGCCTCTCACAAAGACATCCCAAGACTTGGAGAAGCCATTCAAGGCTATCCTCCCAAGTTCAGTGCCATCCACAGTTTCTCCTACATCTGCCAATTCATCTTTCACTTGTCTAAGTCTAGTGAGGTAGGAGGAAACACTTTCCCCCTTTCTCATCTTGGTATTCTGGAGTTTCTCCTTCAAAACCATTTTTCTGTTCAGGTTTGAATTCTGCTACAATTTAGTGATGGCTTCCCACATATTCATAGTTGTATCCAATCCTGAAAGGTGAGGGACTATATGGTCTTTGACCCCATCCAAAATGATATGCCTTGTCTTGGCATCATTCTTCTTATGAGCTTCAGCTTGCAATGCATCAGTTGGAACTGCAATGGTCTTCTCTGCAAATTCCTTGAGCCCATACTCCTCTAATGACAGCAATATACGCTCCTTCCAAATGCCAAAGTTAGATGCCCCATCTAACTTGTCCTCAAATCCGATACCTAAAATAGTCATTTCTGCAAAACCCTTCTATCACAACCTCCTAGATCTGAAGAATACTTGTTCGCTGAAAATACATGTGTAAACCCTTGGTTTCCCTCTCAGAGGAAAAGCTCTGATACCATGTTATTTTTCTTTAAAACTAAGCAAACTTAAATTTCTGTTCTCAATAGTTTTTATACCCAAATCTGAAGAACGACAAAAAATTCTAATTTTTTTATCTATAAACAGAAATATAACTGAGTTAAATAACTTGCAATGCACAGCGGATAAATTCAGAAATCAATCACAGAAATTTAGAACACAACAGATTTACCCTGGAAACCCCAACTCTAGGGAAAACCAACAAACGAGGGTTTTATTAATTTGCTTCAGTAGATCCAGAAAATGAATACAATGATGCCAAACCTGGCAATCTCATCCCCACAAAAATATGACTTCAATCTGAGCAGATCTGAGCCTATGGCTCTAAGTTTCTACCTCCCTAGTTGAGTTACGGCCCCCCTGCTTGATGGCTTGGCTATTCTACAAGTGTAAAGGTTGTAGATGCAGTTGTAGGGTCTCACAATCCCCACGAACAAACTCGGTTTGGGCTGAAGAGGATACGGCTATGCCTCCTCTTCCTCACTGCTGCCACACGTCTCCAAACTCGGCCCTCCACACCTGTACCCGCCCTCTAAACTAGACTCACGGCCACTTGCAGCAGATCTGGTCCTAGTGGCTTAAGATCTAAGGGACTCGACCACTCTTTCTCCTGCCCAGCCACACGGATTTGTTGGATATGATGGCTAGTTGCCTTCCAATATCAAACTCGGCCCTTCTAAACCCTACAAGAAACCCTCCTCAAATTCAATCTACACTAAAACCCTCTTGGTGTCACTTACCAACTCAATGATCTCCTCAAGCCACCCCCTCTGCTTATAAACCTAGTGATTGTACGGTGGAGGTTAAATCTCCATCTAGACAAATCAATGGCTACAATTTAATCTGAAACTCACTTTAACTTTCCGGATAAGATCAAAGAAGCTCCTAGCAGAGAGTTAACTAATAATAATTAATAATCAACAGTTACACTTGGAAGGGAGATTGAAGGCTACCATAGTCATATTCAACCACCATCAGAGAGCTAAAGAGATAGGCTCTCAAGCCCATTCTTGTTTCTTGTTTGTTTGTTTTTTTAAATCCATGTGTTGTAAACTAGTATATTATGCTATGTTGAATATTTGAATGCTATGCTCTTTTTAAGGAATATTGAAGGCTTCCATAGGGAGATTGGAGAGCTTGGATGTAATGTTCCCAAGCAATTTCGGCCAGGAACTAGGTTTTGTAGTTTGTTGTTTGGTATTTATTTTGCAGGTTTTTATTACAGAAAGAAGTGTTGAAGTGTTTTGTTGAGTATTATAGCATATATGACATCACAACAAGCATTAAACACAAGATAATGAAGGAAATACACAAATAATATAGCAAGCTTCAGATCTGACCTTTATTTAGTAATATAAGTGATCTTCATACATGGATCTGTAGATCTGATGAAATATAGAAAGATATATAGCCTCCAAGCCTTCGACCACTGAATAAAGTTTAGTACAAGATCAATTTCTTTCCCTTTATGGCTGAAACCCTCAGATCTATGGTGATACGCCTCTGTATGACTGGATCTGGAACTGGTACGGCCTCTGGTTGGCTAAAGAAGCTCAATAATTCAGCCCCCTTGGAGATGGCCACCAAATAACTTGAAATCACTACCAAAATGTAGATCTGGGGATGAATAGAAGAATTGTAGCAAGTTGGGGTCCAAACCCATAAGTGTTCCCTTAGATCTCTAAGCCTCCTCAGTGAAGTTGCGCCCCTGCTTCAGAAATTCGACCCGAGCCACAATAAATCATCTAGCAAGAGAAACCCTCATGTAAAGGTTGCCAAAGGGCGCTATGGCTCTAGCAACGAGCCTTGGATAAAGTGTGAAGGTAGATCTAGCCTCCTTGGAGCAAATCGAACTTCTCTTCCCTTGATGGTGCGCCCCACTTTTGGAAAAACCCTCAGATTTGCGCCCTAGCCACCAAAAACTTAATGTTGAGTACCTATGTTTGAAAAGAATGGTGAGGGAGGGATCTTTCACCTCCTTGGCCAAGCTTGGACCAGGAACGGAGGAATCTTTCACCTCCTTGGCCAAGCTTGGACCAAGAACGGAGGAATCTTTCACCTCCTTGCTGGCCTCTAGGGTTTCTTGACTCAAAACCCTCAAAACGTAAGCTACACAGGTCAAGTGATCACAATGAGAAAATAGACAAGAATGAGGAGTGAGGTGCCCCCTCTCTCTTTTATACCTCCCGATCTAATTCTCAATTGATTTGCCTTTTCCATTTTTACTAAGGTTGTGATTTGATTTTTCACTTAAGTTACTTAACCTTTTTCTTTTCTTCCTGAAAGTCACTTTTTAATAAAATCTCTTTAATTCCTTATGACTTTTAGTGCCTCATACCCCTTTTACCCATGGGACTATAGTCTAGAGGGGTGACTAGACTACTTAGTCCATCTTTATTATTGTCAAGGGGAGGGGGACATTACAATCTCCCCTACTGGAAATTGCTTGCCCACAAGAAATCCTAAATCTGTTTGTTGTATCACCTGTTCATTCTCCCAAGAGGCATCTTCTATAGGTAGATTCTTCCATTTGACCAAGTATTCTTTGATGCTCCTGTTTCTTAGTTGTTTGGCCCTCAATTCCAAAATCTCATCTGGTATCAAGATCAAGTGCCCCTCTTCATCAATAGGTGGTAGCTCTCCATTAGCTACGACATGCTGTCCCAAGGCCCTTTTTAGGCACGATACATGGAAAACATTGTGAATTTTGCTTCCTTGTGGGAGATCTAACTCATATGCCACTGACCCAACTTTCCTTTGTACTCTATATGGACCATAGAACCGAGGTTTTAGCTTTTTTGTGCCATTAGTTTTAAGGGATGATTGTTTGTACTGTTGTAGACTCAAGTACACCAAGTCCCCTACCTCGAATGTGCGCTCCATCCTGTGTTTATCAGCATATAGCTTTTGTTGGTTATGTGCCCTTTGCAAATGATCTTTGAGTTCCTTGAGGATGTCTTGGCTCTCTTGTACCCATTATTTAGCTATAGGAGCTCTGTTGTCTCCAAATACAATTTCAACAAATGTAAGGGGTTTATAACTGAATAAAGATTTAAAGGGAGAGATACCAATAGACATGTGATGAGTAGTGTTGTAGCAATATTCTCCTAGATAAAGCCATTTGACCCACGCTTTTTGCTACCCCAATACATAATTGCGGAGATACCCCTCCACCCACTTGTTCACAATCTCAGTTTGTCCATCTTTCTGTGGATGGTAGCTAGTGTTGGGGGTTAATGCAGTACCTACTAGCCGAAATCATTCCTTCCAAAAGATGCTCATGAACCTGTTGTCCATGTCACTCACTATAGTCCTGGGTAGCCCATGTAGCCTGAAGACCTCTCTGAAAAATAGATTTGCCACCTGAGATGCACTGAAGTCCATGGAGATAGCAAAGAAGTGAGCAAATTTAGTCAAACGATCAACCAACACAAATATGCAATTGTACCCATTATTTAGCTATAGGAGCTATGTTGTCTCCAAATACAATTTCAACAAATGTAAGGGGTTCATAACTATATAAAGATTTAAAGGGAGAGATACCAATAGACATGTGATGAGTAGTGTTGTAGTGTTGGAAAATGGTACATTCTTTGATATGGCGCATAACCTCTCCTTTTAAGCCCTTCCAAGCAAACCTTTCCCTGATCTGTCTATAGGTTTTAAGAAATCTTTGATGACCTGCTAATGACGAATCATGGAATGCTTGGAGCACTCTTTTTTTGAATGAGGATCCTGGAACCAAATAGATTCTTCCCTTGTAGTAAATAATATCATCCATAATCTTGTACCTATCATCCTGTATCTGTCCATCCATCATCTCACACGCAAATTTGTTCTTTGAGTATTCTACCAATAGGTGAGACTTCCAATCAACAGATATTTCTGACATAGAGTATGTTGAAGGCCTTCTGGATAAGGCATCTACTACAACATTATTCTTCCCCTTGACATACTCAATGTCAAAGTTGTATGCTTGGATCTTGCTTACCCATTTTTGTTTCCTTTCATTAAGATCCTTCTACGCAAGGAAGTATTTGAGACTGTTATGGTCTGTCCTAACCACAAACTTCGCTCCAACTAGATATTGCCTGAATTTGGCCAGAGCGTGCATTATGGCTAGCATTTCTTTATCATAAATGGTATATAGCAGCTCAGGACCCCTCAATTTGCGACTCTCATAGGCAATAGGATGCATATTCTGCATAAGCATTGCTCCAACACCTTCCCCGGATGCATCACACTCTAATATGAAAGGTTGAGAAAAATCAGGTAGAGATAGCACGGGACAAGTACTCATCACCTTTTTCATTTTCTCAAATGTTGACTGGGCTTCATCATTCCATTCAAAGGCCCCCATTCTGGTCAAATCAGTTAGGGGTGCACAAAGTTGTGAAAATCCCTTGACAAACTTCCTGTAGTAACTACAGATGCCGAGAAAGATTTTAAGTTCTGTAAGTGTCCTGGGTGTGGGCTAATTAATGATGGCTTGATTTTTTTCTTAATGAACCTGTACCCCCTTTGCTCCAATAATGTGTCCCAAGTAGAGGACTTTTGTCATCCCAATCTCACATTTTGACTCTTTTGCATAAAAAGACTGCTCCTCCATAATGATCAAAATTTGGTCCACGTGTTTGAGATGCTCTTCCCAAGTCTTGTTGTAAATCAGCAAGTCATCAAAAAAGACGAGCACATATTTCCTCAGCTTGTTAAACACATGATTCATGCAGGATTGAAAGGTTGTTGGTGCATCGGTTAGACCGAAAGGCATAACAAGGAATTCATAAACAACAATGTTGATAAAGCAACAGAAAAATATGGGCCCAAGCCCACACCTCAACAGGTTGCAGAAATGGCCAAGTATAGAGGCATTACATACCAAAGGAATGGAAATAAAATTCAAGATAAAGGTCAAACTAATGTTCCCAAGGTATCTCCTTCTAAGTCAAATATGCCTATTAATACAGACTTAAATATTGACTTAGGTGGTTGGTTGAATAATGCAAAGATGTTAGTGCCAATATCAAAGATTATGAAGATCCCTTCTCAAAGGGAGAAGCTACTTAAAGCCATAGATGATCCTCCTAAGAGTTCTGTTGAGAAACAACCAGTCGTGGCTTACCAGGACGCACCAGTAATTCTACAGAATTGGGATAGGGGAAATGAAAAGAATTTACCCTTCTACCTTTCTTTACTTGTAAATGACAAAGTGTTACACAATTGCATGCTAGATTCAGGGGCAAGCTCAAATGTTATGACTAAGAAAGTAATGCAACAGTTGAACTTAAGAATATCTAGACCTTACCATAATATTTGTGCCATGGACAGTAAAACGATTGAAGTGCATGGATTGATTAAAAGTTTGCAAGTACACTTAACAGCATTTCCAGATATTATGTTTGAGATGGACATTGTGGTAATTGATGCTCCAGATGCTTGGGGAATGTTGTTGAATAGAAAGGCAGCAGCAGATTTGGGTGGTAACCTACAAATAGATTTATCTTATGCCACCCTTCCTACTCCAGATGGGAACACTTTCAAATTGAACAGGGAAGTGTTTAGAAGATATCATATTGAAGATCCTAAAAATGCCAAGAATGAGTTAAAGTTTACTGATGAGGGTCTTGGTAACTATGCCATTTTGTCTAACTCCATTGTGCCCTTAGAAGATAAAGTCCAAGATGATGAACTAGACAAAGTATGGTACATGAATTTTGATGGTGCTTTTTCTAGAACAGGAAAAGGTGTTGGGATTATGCTTCAAGCTCCAAATGGTAAAGTGTTGAAATTTGCTTATAGATTGGAGTTTGATGTAACCAATAATGTGGTTGAGTATGAAGTTTTGCTCCTTGGTTTAGAACTTTGCAAAGATAGAGGTATAAGATGTCTAAACATCAAAGGGGATTCATACTTAGTTATACAACAGTTAAAAGGTAGATTTTCTTACAAGTCTGAAAGATTGAAGGGATATAGGAATGCAATTTGGGATCTAATGAATGACCTAGATGCTATAGAATTGAATGTTATTCCTAGAGAACAGAATTCAAAGGCAGATGAACTTGCAGTCGCAGCTTCCAGACAGTTTAATTGATGAAAACATTCCGATGGAAGTAATTTTTAGACCCTCAGTTCCTAATAACATGGATCATTGGCAGGTTTTTGATGATGACAAACAGGTTATTAAGTTTTTGACTCATGTGCATGATTTTTTAGATTTGGGCATAAGTATTAAAGAGGAGGATTGTAACTACACGAAAATTGATGATGAGGTGAAAGCACCCCCCCTAGGCGAGTCGTATCTTCAGAAAGGGATTTTGATAGACAGGACGGTCATAAGCAAAGGAAAGAATTAAAGAAAAAACTATGTGAAGAGCCTAGGATGGTAAAGATAGGCAAGACTACCCCTATAGAAAAAAGGAATGAAATTGTTAAGTTGTTAAAAGAATATAGGGATGTCTTGGCCTTCAACTATGATGAACTCAAAGGCTACAGGGAAAATGTAATTCAACATGTAATTCCTCTTAAGGAAGAAACCAAACCCTTTAGACAGAAGTTGAGGTAGTTAAACCCAAGTTAGTTCCTTTGGTCCGGTTATCCACCAAGTTGCACTAGGATGGATTTTCAGCAAGCCGCCAAAGATTGAACATTTTCATGTTCAAAATTCAGAGTTCGGAAGTTCAGCCAGTCATTAAGACCAACCTTTTTCACGTTTTCATAAAAATTGTAATAAGAGATGTTGCATGATGAACTTGTAAAAGGTCTTAGCCACCTTAGTTCTAAGCATGAGTTATACTCTGGAGTGTTTTTTCACTTGTTTATTGTATATTGTCGTTCAGGCAATTTATAATTTATGAGTTTTTTCACTCAATCCCTTCAGAGCTGGAGTATATGCCCATGGTTAGTCCTAAGCATGGATCTAAGCCTAGTGTCTAATGTATATTACCATGCTAAACATACTCCTAGAGTCTTATGGAAATGTGCTTAGTCCCCCTTAGGATTTTTTATTTTTTTCAGTTAATTAAAATTTTGCCAGAATTCGGCAATTTTTAATTAAAAAATAAAGATGTATTAAAAAAGTGGTACTAGGGGACTTCATATGGCTTCGGGGTGCTCACTTTTTTACCTAAAGCACCCATATTACCTAAGTACCCACTTGGTTGAGCAAAAATAGTGATTAAATCATTTTTGCTCATAAAACCCAAAAAAGTCAAAATAAAATCAAAAAAATCAGCAAAAGCAAAAATCAAGGAAACATGTGGAAACATGTTGGAGACAAATGGAACTCCAAAAAGCTATGTGGCAACTAGTAGAAGACTCCCATTGGTCAAAGCAATAAAGTGGGGCATCTGTGAATTGGTTTTTAGCATGTGCCAAAAGGGAGGTGCGCCCCTCTTGGAGAGGTGGCGCATTCTAGAGAGGGGAGCCTACCTCTTGAGAGGTGGCACCCCTCTACTCCCCCATTGCCTCACACTTGGCATAGTTTGGGCATGTGGGAGAGGTGGCAGCCCATACCTCACCACTTGGCTCTCCTCTCCTCACACTTGGTGCGCCCTCCTCCATTTGGCATTTTCCTTTTGTGCTATATATTCAAGCATTCTCTCCCATTGTGAATTAGTTGGAGTTTGGGGATTGCTGCTTGTAGTTGTATATTATTGTAATACTTTTCATTTGGAATAAAGACTTTGGAGGTCAAGAAGGTGTGTTATACATGTGTGTGGATGCTTGATGTCAATTTGTGCTTAATTCATGAGGTAATATTTGCCTAATTTCTTCTTTGGATTTGTTATCTTGGCCTTTGAAAGGATGCTATCATCTTGTAGGATAGGATTTATCTAGCTTGTTGTTAATCCTATTGTTCATTAACATTTAGAGATTTTGATGTGTATGCATGTTTTGGTTAACTAATATACTCTTCAAGTTTCTTGTGTAGGTGACACCATTTTTGTTAACAAGTTTATTTGCAAGATCTTAAAGCTTACAGGTTCTCATAGCTTGGAGTGGTGATGAAACTTTCTTATCTCTTCACAACTTCAAGGATCTAAAGACTCGGTCCCTCCTTAGCTCATCTAAAAACTCCATTGCCCAAGGGTTCCAAGGCTACAAATTTTCTCCCTTCACTCTTTCTCAAAGAAAATATAAAAAAATATTTGGTTACTTTGTTGGAAATGCAAGTAGTTTAGATATATCTTTATTTAAAATTCTGAATATCTAAGTGTACATGCATAAGATAAACTAGATCCAAGTTTGTACTTTCAAGTTTTATCTAAATACTTAGATCTGGCATAGGAAAAGTTTCCTTTAACATGTTTTTCTTTCAAAAATTTTAGAAATTAAAAGATAATTCTTTTCCTAAAGCTTTCAATTCCATATTTGGCAATTAGAGTGTCTTTATATTGTTGTTTTAAAACAACAGAAAAAGACCCTAAGGAGACAAGCTCTTTAGCTTGCTCTTCTTAGTTCATTTTTGTTCATTTTATGCTAGTTTACTTAGTCAATTTTGGGGCTATCCTACTAATAACCCAACACACTTCCAAAGTGTTTTTGGGCATCTTTTGTCATTGTTTGTTTGTTGTTTTGTGCAGTTGACGAACAGATAAGAGGAAGTTATGTTCGTTTTGGGCGGATTTGGAGCATCCAGGACCCCTAGGGGCACCCCTTTTCTTCAATAAGTATTTTGTAAACATTGTAAAGACTTGTGACCCCCCTAATGAATGGTCACAAGTCACTCCCATAAAGAGTTGTGTAAGTTCTTTAATAAAATCAGTGGGACTACAAGCTCTCACTCTTCATCCCCCCTAGGGGAACAATGTTTTTTGGTGTTTGTCTCAATTTTGCAATTTTAGCTTAGATTCAACTTTCATAACTAAAGATAAGCTAAAGTAATCTTTCAATTCATCACAAAGCACTGCAATCTTCACATAGATTAGATTTCATTTTGGAAAGTAAAATC
>SNQJ01S0170924.1:3750-20586 GCA_010110895.2 Picea sitchensis | reverse complement strand
TACAATGCATAAAATAAAAAATGAGAAGGAACAAAAAACAGTTGCTAACCAACCATGTCCTTCACTCCAAGAAGACCTCGCAACTATGCAAGTTTGTGCTCTTTGAAGATTTTGTTGAAGATGTTGATGTTTGCATGGACCTGATGAAGTCTATGCATCATTGATATTTCCACACATATCCACTTTATCTTCTTGTAATGAATAATATCCAAATAAATTTTGGATGAAATTTTGAAAACCGTACGGGTGTTTCCAGAAAAATGCTGAAATTTTATTGATTTTAAAATGATCATAACTTCACTTTCTGGAATCTGTTTCAGATGATTGTTTTTTGAAATTGGATATTTTCACGAGAGGAATTCAAATATCCAATTTGTTTCTACAAATTGTGATCAGAAAATATCAGAATGGCTTCTGATGTGCGTGGCTCCCTTTTTGTCTCCTGAGATACATGCATGGTGCATGAAAAAGTGTTTGCATGAGACTCCTGAGATGCATGCCATATATATTCCACATGAATTTCAGAAAACAAATCTGAAATGGAGTAGACATCATCTTCAATTAATGGAATACAAATTTCTGTAGACACTTGTGTAGAAGACTCTTCAGAATAAGAGGCTTGATCTTCTGACGGTTTCTCTTTTGGCTCTATCTGGTCAACCTCCTGCATGAAATATTCACAATATTCTTTATTCCAAATTAGAACCTCCAATCTGGTCCATAATTCATTTGGAGTTAATCCTTGTGATTCTTCATATACTTGATGGAAAAGTTTGGGAGAAACAGACATGCCGATACTTCCTATGGCCATATCTTGTCTATTGAGAAAGTCATTTTTATCATCGACAGAATCAGGCTCTACTTCCATCGCCATAGTTATTTGGTACAATACTTTGCATCTAAGATGAAGAAGAATTTTTGGCTTCCATTCCAAATAGTTATGAGGCGTGAGAAGTATTTCCGGCGAATAATCCATCTTTTTGTTGTCTTCAATCTTTTGTACCTGCAAAAAATGATTTGGTGTAGCTTTTGCTTAGCATTTTTTCGGTTCTGATACCATGTAAATGTGTTGAACCTACAAAAAATAGATCTAGCTAGAAAATACTACACACATTTGCAGAGAGAAATTGAGAAAGAAGAAGCAAGATAGAAAGAATGGAAGAATTCTCATTAATTGTATTCCACACTCAAAGAGAATAATTTAACATATATATAGGATAAATGAGTAACTAATGAGCCATAGTGGTGGTCTAGATTGATCTGGACATACACCAACAGTTACAAGAGTAAACTACCACCTAGTCTAGTCTCTCAGGTAGTTACGAGAGTGAACTGCCACCTAGCTGAGTTAACTAGTCAACTAGTCTTCAGTTAATTGACTGAACAAAGAGTAGTGAGTTGGTGATGATCCCAATGTTGCATAGTGACAAAACCAATGCAACATCTAAACTCAACTCAACTAGTCAAATTGAAGTGTCAACTGAAAGGGAATATTCTCTAGGTGGAATATTCTCACATAAAATATAGGAGACTAGATAATGACTAATTATGACTAATAAACAAGGAATAACCTTAGGAAAAATAAATCCTAGGTGTGTGTGAAGTAACTACAACAAAAGGTACTTTAAATGGAGAATATGGTAGCATATGGCGTTGTCTAACTATTCTATGAAATGTTTTTTTTTGTCGGAATCTGATGATATAAATTTGCACGAAATCACTATTTTTTTATTGTTTAAAATCCATTTCTGAATGAAAAAATAGATTCAACATATCGAAAAACCCTTGGGGCATTCGGATAATACATAAATAATCACTCAAATCTTTGGATCTAGCAATTTGTCGTCGGATTTCAGACAAATGTCCCTGAAAAATATTACCAGAAAAAGAACCATTTCGTAGAACGTTTAGACTACGACATAGCATATTACCACCAAAAAAATTAAAAACAAAAAAGGGAAATTTTAAAATATTGACTTCAAAAACTTATAAAATTGCAAATATACTTCAACAAATCATTTATAATCTTGGAGAGATTGTTAATTACAAAACAAAATGTAATAACACTGTATATATATGGTTTTAAATTTTAAATTATAATTGAAATCTTATAGTTTTTATTTTCCTAATAATTATGCCGAAGGCGTTTTTTAACGGGAAGTTATTTTTCAATTTTTCATTGTCTGTTGACGATCAATCAAATGCAGACAAGGGGTTTCATTTATGTTTTATCTTTATCTGGTCTTTTTACATGTGTCTTTATTTCACCAACTTCGATCTTCTTTCTTAATATTGTCTACTTAACTAGGCATTTTCGTCAGGTTGTGCCCCAGCCTCTTCGCCCGGATCTCCGAAGGCACTCACAGGTGTGGACGCCTGTTGACCCTCGACCAAGTTTTGAGGAAACATTGGTCGTGTTTGACCATTTTTGGTACTTCGACAGGCTGGTCGAAGATGGAGCGCCCAGGCGAAGTTGAGATTGCGGGATCTCATTCATTTTGCGGGCTTTTAGGGTTTATGTAAAGGGTATGGGATGTCGGCCCGTGGGTTTACCCATGTTTAGGCCTTTTTGTAATGTATAAATAAGTATATAAGACTTAGAGAGAAGGTTGTCTAAGTTGGCTTCGTGCAAGAATATGTAAAGGTTGTTAAGTCCAAAGAGCAGTCGTTGGATTTTGTGCGTACTGTGTGTTGAGACTTGCAGAGCTAAGTGTAAGTGATTGTAAAAGTCTTTGTGCAGACAGACTGTGTAAGGATTTGTGCTATCAAGGATTTGGCTCTGTGCCTTGACCTGATTTTAAGGAAGGTGGATCTAGTGCGATGTGCGCAGATCACCTGTCCAATGTGAAGCTGAGCTCTGTGGCTATGTGCACAGGAGCAGACGCATGTAAGAGATTGCTGACTAAAAAATAAGAAGAAGAAGAGTTGGTGGATGTAGCCCCACACTAGGGTGAACCACGTATATCCTGTGTTGATGTGATTTGTGAGATGTTGTCAATGTTGTTTATATATTTATCTGCTTAGTGCACTGATCTTGATGCATGATAGATAGATCTATGGATGTTTAGTGCTTTATGTATGATGAATGCTAGATCTGATTTAATGCTATGTGTTAAGAGGTTTTAAGAGATGGATCTTGATTGTTACTGCGTTGATCTGTAATTAGGGTTAATCTACGAGGTACATGAGAATCATAACCTAATGCATGTTATTGGCTAAGTGCTCTGTCAAGTGTTGTAATCACAGATCCGTGTCCTAGCTTCATTGTAGACACCTGAGTCTTGCAACCCGCCCTGCCTCTACCTTAGGTGAGACTTCATTTGTTTCATAGGTGTTGTCGAAAGGGTCGGTAGTTAGGTTTTTTTTGGTGTGTTGTTGAAGCGTTGAACCCTGGGTCTGCCCCTGTGCCAACAAATGGTTCTGTTGCTGGGACCTGAAACTGTGATTGTTGGGAACTGAAGAAAAGAGAAAGCTCTGTGCGTGGATCTGTTGTTGTAGTGCGTAGTATTCTACTTGACTTTCGAAGCTTTGTGCTAAGAAAGAAACCTGATCTGAAGAAAAGAGGTAAGATCTTAAAGCTTTGTGATCTGATAAAGGTAAGATAAGTGGAAATTTTTTCTTCGAAAGTATGAATCTAGGTATGTTTGATAGATTTTGTCCTAGTTTGGAAACTAGGGCATAGCTAGAAGAAAGAGTTGATCCAAATAAATTTGATAGAGATAGTGAAAGATATGTTATTCCTATGCATAGAATGAATTTTTGGACTAACAAGTTGATGCAGGAACCTAGAAAGAATTTTTGGAGATTGCAGGTCCAGCATGGTGATCCTAGTGCATAGTACATGAAAGGTTGGGGATCGTTTAAAAGAAAGAGAGGATTGACACTATGTTATAATTTCAGAAGTTCGAGACATCTTGATAAGGAATGCCCCGATATAGGTCCTATTTGTCTTTGTTGTAAAGTTGTTGGTCATGAGGTTGAGGATTTCCCTAGAATGATTGCCAAAGTTGACAAGATGAACATGAGACAAGAAAACTATAAAGAAAGTCAAGATACGAAGGATATGTTAGAGAAACAAAAAGAATCAGAGCTATGCTATTACAGTTGAAAGAAACACTGAATGGTCATAGAGACGTCATTTTACCAGAGATCTTGAAAGAAAATCATTGCATAGAAATAATAATAGGAGACTTCTATATAGACTATATCTTGGATGAGGAAACACATGTGAATATTATGCCAGAAAGCACTTGGGAAATTTTGGGAAAGCCTGTTATTATACCTTCATTGGGAAGGATAGTCTTGTTTAAAGGAAAGATGATAACCCTATGTGGAAGAGTTACTAATGTACCAGTGATTGCTCATGAAACACTGACCGAAGAATAATTTGAAGTCATTAATTTTGTTGAGAACAACGTCCCTTTTTCACTTTTGTTAGGAAATACTTGGATTGAGAAGGACCAGATCAGAAGGAAAGCAAAGGAGGAAGCTACAGAACAAAAAAATCAAGAATTAAGGGACTTCATAGCTAGAAAGATAGAGTGATTGATAGAAGAGCAAGAGGATAAGTAGAAGCAACATAGAGCAAGAGAAGTAGTTGTCGAAGTTGAAAGAACACATGAAGGTTTGAAGGACCTATCCATGCGAGAAAGAAAAGTACCTATCTAGAGTTAATAAGAGATGAAGTACTACCTTTGCACCCTTTGGAAGAACATCAGCAGTGCGAAGCTACTAGGATAAGAGAAAGTAAGAATAAGAATGGAAAGAGGAACCCAGAGACTCAGATCACAGAAAAGAAGGAAAGAAATCTCAGTAAGAAGAAAGCAAAGTTAGAAAAACTATGGGAAGTTCCAGAGAAGACTTCGCAAGAGACAAATCTGCAGAAGTTATACCTCATCGGAATAGCATAACAGCGCAGAATGGTACTTCGCCATGGAAAAGAAATATGAATGTTGGAGGTGCCCTGACCATTAGAATGACGCTCCAGAACGTCTATAAACATAGTTATTCATAGAAATATCGTCATTGGACCATTGAGACTGTGCCATAACAGATGGATGTGCTTTGATGGACCCGAGTTGGGACTAATCCCAACTCTCAAGATTAGTGACTTCAACCTCGGAGACTGAAAGAACTATGCGATGCTTGCACTGCATATGTATTTGATGAAGATGAATGGAAAGAAGCCAAAGATAGTCTCCCAATCGTGGATTAAGGATCTCGCGTGATCCACGATCCTGAACGTAATGAAGATCCCCCACTTCGACCGACTCCAGGAGGTTAATTCTTGCGTTAAACTCCTCTTGTCATGCTACCATGAAGGTTATCTTTGGCTTGATAGGCGCATCACTGTGGATCCAATGTTCATCCATCTCATAACAGGACTGAGCATGTAGGGACCGGACCCTCACCAGTTCTACCCAGGGAAGACTTCAGATCGCTCCTTGGCCCAACGTATAAAATAAGACTATGGCGATGTAGAGAAGGAAAAGCGAGGCTACAAGGTAGCCTCCATCCAAGATGGCGTAGTGTGCCTTTCTTACCAACCGATTGTTGGAAAGCTTGTAAGAAAGAACATGCCGACACAAGTCATAGTGTTTGTAGTGGACCTCGCAAGGAACTGTGTCAAAGGAATGCAGATGAACTGGGTGAGTTACCTCGTCGATGAGTTGGAAAAGGACTATCGCAAAGAGTAGGACCAAGGATACGAGTTTCATTTCATTTGGTTACTGATTTTAATCATATTTTTCTCTTGGAAGATGCCGAAAGGAGCGACATTCCCTGAAGTCAAGCCATCAGAGTTGTTGGCTGCATGGTTCTCCACCTTGTGGTACACGAGTGATATGGCGAAGAAGTGGCAATTGAATGTGGTGTTCCATGCTTACTAACTACAACTGAAGCATGACATTGAATCATTCCCATGGATGACCCTGAATACTTTACATCAATACATGCCGTTAGCAAAGTTTCGCACAGAATGACACTTCACCTACATCACTGCACGTAGGGATGAAAGTAAGGAGGAGTTGCAGTCATATTATAAGGTGACTGACAAAGATATGGAGGAGATAACCAAATAATGGCCAGTCGAATTCCTTGTACTAGTCGAAGATGTAGAACTCTCCGACCCCAACATCATCGGAAGTCCTTTGGTCACCCAGACTGAGTATGATGGACAAAGCAGCACGAAGAAAAGGAAGAAAAAGGAAAAGAAGGAAGTGCAAAACATATACAGTGATGATAAGGACAACGCCTTAGAAGAGAGTAGGCCTGATTCACCTGCAGGAGGAGGAGGAGATGAAGTGAACCAAGAGGAAGGAGGGGAAGAAGGAGACAAGAAAGAAAAAGGCAAAGTGACACTGCCAAAGGATCCCCTTACAGAGGCATAGACATCGATGAAAAGGAAGGTTTATCCGCAGAAACCTTCAGCAAGAAAGAAGGCTCATGGCAACAAGCCTTAGTCAAAGAATGTGCTCACAGTGGATGATGTAGATCTCATCATCACAGTCATAGAATATGCTTTAGAAGATATCCTGCAAAGACATGAAGTGAAGCAAGAAACATTGTATGAAATAATAGAGAAGGATCTCAGAGACATACAACAAGCCATCCATTCGAGCCGCGCAATGCCTACTGCACTTTCTTCAACAAAAAGTGTAGAATTGGGGGATGAGCCCACCTAATTACGAAAGCTAGCAGATGTAACTAAGGATCGACTCCATCAAGTCCAAGAAGAAAAGGAGTAGGCCACAAAGGCCTTCAAGAAAGAAAAGTAGGAGGCCTTAGAGCAACTTCGAGTTGCACAGCAAGAGAAAGATGAAATTAGGGCGATGTTTGAGGAAGATAAAGAGAGGATGCAAAACGAAAAAGACCAGCTGCTTATAGAGCAGACTGAGGTCAAAGAGGCAGTGACTAGAGCACTTCGCTCTGTGTCGGGCTTGGCATAGGAGGAATCAGAGTCAACCGAGATGCAAGTAGGGAAGCTCGTTGAAGCCATTCAATAACTTCAAGCAAGGGTAATGGAGTTAGAAATCCAAGCAGTGTTGAGCACTCCAGAAGAAGTGCACGATTAGAGGGAAGAAGCTACCAAGAACACAGTAAAAAGAATCAGGGCACTTGCCTCAGAGTGTAAGAAACTGAGTGATTGAAGTGCACAGACCTATGAGCGCCCTGCAGAAGATCTGGAGCTAAGGAAACTAGAGGCACAACTCCAGGAGGTGAAGCAACATGCATCCACCGTGCAAGCACAGATGAAGCTGCTTACTGCAGTTGAGAATATGAAAAGATCACAGGAACAAAACACAGTCCAACAGCAAGTCACTTCCATCTAGAGCAAAGTTATGGATGTTACACATAGGCTCCAGCCGGTGCAGGACGAAGCTTACACACTTTTTGAAGAGATTGAAGGACAAGGCTCACAACTGGAACAAGTAGTTACAACAGTGGAATAACGCCTGGAAGGGCCTGTCACTGAGCAAGTAATTCAGGAGTTCGTAGAGTAGGAGGCTCTGGCAAAGCAACAAGTTGAGGCATCTCAAGCTAAGCTCGAGGCCCTCGAAGCAGTGTTTCCCAGATCTGAGTGACTTGGGACGAGTCACATGTGAGTGTATGGGACCTATTGGCCCTCGACCAATTTTTGAGGAAACATTGGTCGCGTTTGACCATTTTTGGTACTTCGATAGGTTGGTCGAAGATGGAGCACCCAGGCGGAGCTGAGATCACGGGATCTCACTCGTTTTGCGGGCTTTTGGGGATTTTAGGGTTTATGTAACGGGTATGGGATGTTGGCCCATGGGTTTACCAATGTTTAGGCCTTTTTGTAATTTATAAATAAGTAGATAGGACTTAGAGTAGAGTCTAAGTTGGCTTCGTGCAAGAATATGTAAAGGTTTCTAAGTGCGAAGAGCAGTCGTTGGCTTTTGTGCGTACTATTTGTTGAGACTTGTAAAGCTAAGTGCAATTGATTGTAAAAGGCTTTGTGCAGACAAACTGTGTAAGGATTTGTGCTATCAAGGAGTTGGCTCTGTGCCTTGACCTGATTTTGAGGAAGGTGTATCTAGTTCACTGTGCACGGATCACCTGTCCAGTGCAA
This sequence comes from Picea sitchensis, assembly GCA_010110895.2. Classification (NCBI taxonomy): domain Eukaryota; kingdom Viridiplantae; phylum Streptophyta; class Pinopsida; order Pinales; family Pinaceae; genus Picea; species Picea sitchensis. The sequence goes on along the minus strand of SNQJ01S0170924.1, from coordinate 12,494 downwards.
AGATAAGATCTGTGGCTCTGTGCACGGGAGCAGACACATGTAAGAGATAATTGACTAATAAAGAAGAAGAAGAAGAGTTCATGGACGTAGAACCACACTGGGGTGAACCACGTATATCCTATGTTGATTTGTTTTGTGCGATGTTGTTACAGTTGTTAATATATTTATCTGCTTAGTGCACTGACCTTTATGCATGATAGATAGATCTATGGATGTTTAGTGCTTTATGTATGATGAATGCTAGATCTGATGTAATGTTGTGTGCTAAGAGGTTTTGAGGGATGGTTCTTGATTGTTACTGCGTTGATCTGTAATTAGGGTTAATCTACGAGGTACATGAGAATCATAACCTAATGCATGTTATTGGCTAAGTGCTCTATCAAGTGTTTTAATCACAGATCTGTGTACTCTTTGGTCAAATTTTTAGAGGTTTATAGCCAAATCGAGGTCACTAAAATGGATGTTTTCACTAAGATGAATCTAGATCTCGCTAGACTTCGGAAGAGGAGAAGAAAGAATGGTGACAATGGTGGCGGATCCGTTTCAGTTTCTTCGAGCTCTGCATCTTCAGATTCATAAGAAGAATAAACTACAATTAGTGACTTCAGGTTCATTACATTAAATGTCGATTTTCCTTTATTTATTCAATTAGGTGCTTCCTCTGAAGCTTTTTTTATCTTTGTGGGCCTTATTTAATCGGGTGAGTCGAAGGTGGCATGAAGGATTCTCCGTTTCTCTTAAGTTTCTAAATTTTATGTCCAGATTGACAGAACGGAAAGGCAGTAGATGGAACCACTATTTATGTTTTGGAAGGAGTAAAATTTAATGGTTTTTGTAGTTTCGTTAGAAGACGAGAAATTTTTGTGAATCGTTTAGAGATAGAGAATTTGGGAGGTAAGCAGTTCTGTAAATTCCACTTGCCAATTACACCTGGAATTAGGGTTTTTAATGTCGATGAAATATGTATCACAACTTTTCATGCCATTTCTGTCAAAATGTTTTTGTTACTTTGAATGTTAGCTCGTGCATTTGCATTTATGTATACCCTGTTTCACATTCTCGTGTGCAACAATTGAAAATTGAATTGTGGTTGAGATTTAGCATGTGAGCTTTGTAATGAGCTTTATGTTTTTAACAAAAACTAATTTGGAGGCCATGTTGTGCCTTGGCCTCCATGGTTCTATGATATTCTCCATTTTTCTAGGGGCTCTATATTTTGGAATATTACATTGAAAATGTTCCCATTATNTAGAGAATTTGGGAGGTAAGCAGTTCTGTAAATTCCACTTGCCAATTACACCTGGAATTAGGGTTTTTAATGTCGATGAAATATGTATCACAACTTTTCATGCCATTTCTGTCAAAATGTTTTTGTTACTTTGAATGTTAGCTCGTGCATTTGCATTTATGTATACCCTGTTTCACATTCTCGTGTGCAACAATTGAAAATTGAATTGTGGTTGAGATTTAGCATGTGAGCTTTGTAATGAGCTTTATGTTTTTAACAAAAACTAATTTGGAGGCCATGTTGTGCCTTGGCCTCCATGGTTCTATGATATTCTCCATTTTTCTAGGGGCTCTATATTTTGGAATATTACATTGAAAATGTTCCCATTATATTTCACCTTGCATACATGTATACACTTGTTGCTTTGTAGATAAAAGAATATTACATTCCTCACACAATGTCAAACCAGAGCAGACCATATAGCTCCCATGAGAGTGAGTGTTAAGGCAAGGAGAAAACATACTTTAGAATTTGATAGTAACAAAAGTGTTCACTCTGGAACAATAATTTGCTCTCATGTACATAGTTCTACATCCAAAAATAACCATTTTTCCATGCAAAAGTGTTCACTCTGGAACAACAATTTGCTCTCATGTACATAGTTCTACATCCAGAAATAACCATTTTTCCATGCAAGCTGTCAGAGAGAAAAATACCAGTATATAGTAAGGTCCCCAACAACCCCAAGTATTTCAAATCTTGGACTTTTCGTCCATACTTACTAGGATATTTAATTTATGCATGCAATAGACACAAAGCCATCAAAACCACAATCGCCTGATTAGAAGTCAGACGCCTTATCCATTAGGCTACGAGCAAGTTATGTTAGTATGGATCAATCTTTTTATTATTCTATTTTAAAAATAAATTAAACAAATTAAAATAGTTTAAATTAAATTAAATTAATATTAATCTTAATAATAACGACACTTTACTAGATGCAGAAATAAAAAAAATGGATTGAAATTTAGATGAGATGGTGTATACAATGATACTAAGAATTTGTGAATTTAAAAGATAATAGAGTGGACTGGGACAAAAAATTTGAAATGGAACGATTTGATTGAGTAGAAATTTTGCATTAGGCGAAATCGAAATTGAAATGACCTTATAGCCAAAACAATGGGAATTTTGAGACGATGGTTCAATGATTTTTATCCAATTGTGTGTGTGTGTGTGTGTGTGTGTGTGTGTGTGTGTATCGGAGGAGGCACCATGTCTAGAATGGGATAATTTGGCTAGTCTATTCAAATTCTGGTCAATCGTAAAATCAAAACCAATAACATGTAAATTAATCAATCGACCTACAACTGCAAGCTATTGCAACGATTCTATTGAAGGAGCTCTGCTACACTTTATCACATGTTTTTGGAACTCCAATACAACATATATAACGTCCTTAGTTATTGATTTCATACCTAACTCCAATTGCTTATATACAGCATGGACTTCAAGAACCCTGTTACTTGCCAAGTCTAATTCAGTGATCTAATAGTTATACGTTTTGGTCATTTTTAGACGATATTTTTTGTTTCATTTTATCTAAAATTTGGCGAGAAATTGTTGAATTTGTATATTTGAGTGGTTAATTTTGTATAATATGAGTGCTCCTGGGGTTTTTTAGTGCGCTGAATTGATTTTTGCATTCAAAAATGCAATTTAAACAACAAAAAATTATGATTTCATATAGATTTATGTCGCCCAATTCCGGCGAAAAAACCAAAACGTAAAAGAATTAGACAACGTTGAATCTAATCCTTAAGCAAACTTGAAACTTGGATTTCTTGACTTTCTTTTTTTTACTTTTATTGCATAATCAAACTACAGAGACTGATGGAAAGTCATTGAACATTATTCTTATGAGAATATCAATATCATGATGGAAAGTCGTTGAACGTTATTCTTCTGAGAATATCAATATCATGTAAAGCTTCGTTGAGTCCACCAATCTTGAATGGGGCATTAGAATAGGCATAATTGTATAGATTATGTTCTTTCTTGTTTTTTGCAATTTTAGAAGGGTTGTTATAAACTAAATAGGGTCGATGCTATAGATACGATAATATGTTATAAAGGGTTTGAATAGTATGGGAACATATCCTACTATAAGATAATCTAACATGGATGGATCTTTGAGTAGTGTTGTTAGAAGGGATGAAGGAATTATTTGAATGCCATGAAAATCTTGACTATATTTGGAGGATAGAATTATTGTTCAAAATAAACCATCATAGACCCATCTTAACTCTGGTTCTATGAAGCATCGAGAGGGATCAAATCTCTCACGGTTCAAACCCTTCCTTTTTCACTCTACACTGTTCAGTTCTATTCCTTGAAAATTAGTCTTTTTAATCTTATTTTATCTTGGTTTAATTAGGTTAGTTTAATTTAATTTGAGAGCCGACATATACAATTTTCATTTAGTTATTTCCTTTTAGTATTATTTAAGAGTGACACGTGTGAGCTCCACATTGAATTTAGGCATGAAATCACACATCAACCTAATACTGGGTTGTAGAATGTGCCTCTCAGCGCAAAAAATGAATGAGTCTAAACCAATAGATCTTTCATGAGGATTATTCTTGGTGCACCTATAAAGCTTAGATGGGGTGTTTAGGTTGTGATTGACATTGTGGAATAACTACATCAAAATGAGGGTGGAAGAACACAAGGAATGGAGTTCTATATATCCCATGGAATCACTGATATCCACTTGATTCAATCAAGATGTAGAGGAGAGCATGTTATCTCTGAAATCTCCCTAATTATTCATTGTCCATTCTCTCACTTTACTGCAACCAAATCTGTGGCACCCTTTCTACCAACCTCTTTAATTCCACTGCCATTCGATTCCTTGACTTTTCCTTCAACAACTTCACTAGCCTTGTTCCTCTCAGTGTGGTTTGCTATCCAATCTCCACCATCTCCACCTTCACCAAAACAACCTTGGGGTTTTGATTCTGCTAGCTCTATCTAACTGCACAAAGATGACTATCCCATACTTTTGTTTGAATATTTTATTGAATGATCCAAATTACAATCAACCTCTAAAGGGGAAGGCATTCAAAATTCAAATTTGCATTTCCCCCTCATTCTCATTGATATGATAATAACCTTTGCTCAAGATTTTGTTGGAATGTAAAAATCAATTTTGAGGCACCAATCAACATCAACACAATGCATGAGCATTGGAGAGTGCATCGCTGGAGAGTAATCATCGAACTATGCAATGGATGGCCATGGATGATACCCAATACCTTATGTGATGGAGCAATGTCGGATCTGACAACTAACAAGCTCGTCTTAAAGTCAAGTTTATCTGGTGCTTAAGGCTTTCTCGTATGGTATTAGGTGAAATAGAATATTGTATGCATATATTATATTCTCGCGTCTAAAAGTTCCAGAACATTTAGATGTCGCAAATATTAGCATTCTTACATTAGAATAATAAATAATAATAATTTATAAGTGTAGAATCCAAGTTACTCCTCTAATAAAAAAATTGCAATAAGAGCTAGATGCATAGTTTAATAAAGTCATCACTCTAGAATGTCAATAAATCTATCACTATAGAATGTTAAGAAGAGCGATGTGTCCATTCAATACATTAACACATATGAAAGTTTGATTAAAACTGTAATTTTACCTAGAGTTTCCCTATGAGCCAAGAGCCAACCACCCAAGATATGGTTTCCTGACTTATTCTAAAAAAATTACACCATATTTATCTTCAATTATACTGGATCCATGGATTCCAAGGGATTGAAAAGAGTACTTCAGACGATGTTGAGGAATTTATTCCTTGTTGGATAGAATTTAATATATGAAAATTAAGTACTAGGAGGACTTATCCATGTGAGAAAACTCAGATATTGAAATAATTGAAGGTAGATCTCCATGGAAGCCCTCGTTCAAGTGGGAAGACCTTAGTACATTGGAATTAGATATTCCATAATGGGATATACCACCATCTTTGACTGTTGAGAATAATCCGAGTAGTTTAAAAAGATAAATAAGCAAAAAACAAAGCAAAGCAAACCAATAGTTATGCATATGATTTCAAATCGAAATAGAAAATATTAAACCAAGTTGATATTTAAGACTTACTAACAGTGATATTACAGGGAGTGTGTATCGAACCAAAACCATTTGGGAATTTTATTCCTCTTGCATAGTTCATATTAAGTCATCGTTAAATCATCGTTGTCATGTGAATTTTATTTGTTTGAGATAGCTTTATTAATTTATATATATTGTTGTCATGTGAATTTTATTTGTTTGAGATAGCTTTATTAATTTATATATATGAGGGTAGAATTGAACTACAATAAACATACAACAAAGAGGGAGAAGATGTGACTCTAATCAGAGGCTCACCATTCAACAATAATCGTTGCATAGAATAACATCCTTGCACCCTTGTCCAGTTCAGGGAAGTACTAAAGAATCCCAGAAATCGATTTCCCAAGACCAAGTACAGTTATGCTCTCTTTTTCTTATGGTCGTGCAACCTCCTTCTAGCTACCACGAATATTTGCCTGGATCGATAATCAGGGAAATCTATGCATCATGGACAATGTGTAGCAGCCAACCAAGAAACAATGTAGTAATAGGACCAACGAAAATGCCTTGATACATAACACAAACCCTCCATTTCCTTATATTACAATAGTCTTTGGGAGATTAGAAACACCAATTGAGATTGATTTAGTCATGAACGGGTATTTCATATCCTCCCATCATATGTTCACTCACATTTACCCTTGCTAGAATATCTTTTGAAGTATTCATTTTTCATCCAAAAACAAAATCCCCTAATCTTTGAACAACATAACTACAACATAACCACCTAATTCACTTCGACTTTTACCTATTTAAAAATATATTAATTTTTAAGGTAATAAAGATCAACTATTAATTGAATAGGAAATAAATTACACATTTTCCCAATCGAACACCCCTCCAAGGATGGAAATGTAAACTAATTTACATAATTAAAAAAATAAAAAGAACTTGTTACATTAAAGTCCACAAAAGAAATCGAGAATCATAACTCTCGATGGATAAGGTTCACGCTTCTGGTCGGTCGTGCTGGACGTATTTGAATATTTTTGAAAAGCCACTTTAATATCTGACACTAGAGAGACACACTCCAGCACAAAACGACATTTGGTAGGACCAATATCGGTGAGTTGTCCATCGCACAATCATGACATTATTAACTTTATTGTGCTACTTGCACTCACGGGTCAATTTTAGATTTTGGTACAATAAAATCTAGATTTATTAAATCATTTTTATGCTAGATTTGTGACAGTAACCTGACATAAACTTGGAATCAAATGAATCGGCTGGCACTATATCTCGATCATGAGAGAATTATTGAAGTTTAAAAGTATATATGCTGTTATCTCGATCATGAAAAAATTATTGAAGTTCGAAAGTATATATTTAGGCGGGCCAGGTCGAATGGACATTTTTCTTATTTAATTATTTGGAGTGAAACAAACATGTCAATTATGTTGCATTTTCTTTTTCGAGGATTTGTTGAACCTTGTCACAAACTAAAAAACACATTTAAAGTCAAAATGCACTAGTTGAGCATATGAAAAAGAAAAATAGAGAGGCCAACTATGCTTTCTTTCTTGGCTCAGTAACCTTCTTTGGCCCTAAGTAAACTAAAAAATGGGCCCTACGCAAGCTAAAAAATGCATTAGAGGTGAAAAGACACTATTTGGGAAGTTCTAGCAGTGAAGCAAGAAGGAAACTATGCATTAGAGGTGAAAAGACACTATTTGGGAAGTTCTAGCAGTGAAGCAAGAAGGAAACTAATGTGTTTTTTCTTGAAGGATGTAATCTAAATTTCCAATGCAACATTTTACTCGTGCATTGAGTTTGGGTGCCAGGATCTTAACCCACTTGTGCTTAGGATTTTCCATGCTTTGTCATGTTTAAAAATACGGTTTTTTTATATACATGATTATTTACAAGTTTAATTTGATATGTTAACATGATTTTATTGAGTGATGTAGGCTAGGCAAAAGAGTTTTTTTTTTTTTATAGTGGACACATGACACCAGGTGATAGTTGAGTGGACTTTGAACTTGGAATCATGTTCGTCATACTCAATTATCGATAATTTTTTAGTTGCAACTTGCTACCAATTCATTTTTGATATATTTTATTTAAAGTTGGCAAGAATTTTAATATAAAAATGGGGTTTTTAATGGACAAGTAGAAGAATTCAGAACCATGGTACAATGCTAAAAAATTACGAGTTTATAATTCATTTCCTCATACTCATTTACCCTGGATCAACTACTATATGCCTCATATTCTATTATTTCCTTAGTTATTAGCTTATAGACATGCATTTATTAAAAATAATGTTAAACAATGAGAAATCTCGATTGATGAATTGAGCATAGTTTTTCTAGCCACGAGTGAATGGAAGTTGCTAAGGTGACATTATGCATTTGTGGAAGGGAGATCAACCTTACATCTCTCTTATTCATTAATTCATTTTACATCATTTTAATCTTGTTTTCTTAACAAAATTTATATTTTCTGGTTAATTAATATTTATTGTTGTTTTCGTTATTTTAATCCATTTAATGAGTTATTAGGGTACCAAGTTATTGTATCTTCTTTTCTGCCATGAACACCATAGTTTGAGCATAACTTTATGTTATTATCTTATGAACATGAAGGCTTTGTACACACAGAGTTGAATGAAAAAAGAAGGTTCATGAATGAAGGTGAAGGAGAATCAACATATATCGAAGTGTTGACATAGATTCACTCAAGTGTGAGAAGTGAGAAAACACTCAAAACTATTTTTTTTCTTTTTTCTTTTTTTTTTCCATAGAAAATTACACTTTATATTTACATAAAAATATAAACTGTTCCTATATAGAAATGTCCCATATTATAATCCGGGCAGTGCCTTCCTCACTATTATAACCGACACATTCATCCATAACTGGGTGAGGAGGAACATACAAATCAAAAGCTTAATCTAACTTCGCCCATCAACAAAATGACAAAAATACCATACAATTCTAACCATGGAGAGGCTAGAGTCCTACAAACTTCCACAAAAATAATACATGAAAAATCGGGAGCATACAGTCTAATATAGATCTAAAAATTGATGAGGACCCTCATGTTTCTCATCACACTGATAGTAGACTATTCTCCCTGGTGCTTGTAAGAGCGCATGTTTAGATAGGTTGTCCGCAACTTTGTTATTATCCTTGTAGACATGTGCAAAAGAGATTTTCTGAAAATGCTTGATGATCTCCTTGATACAGTCCTTCCAGCATTCCAAGGCAGCCACCTATAGACGACCCTTCCCCTTTAGCCATTCAATGATGATTTTTGAATCGCCTTGAACATGTATCTCCATAATCGATAGACAAGATGCCAATGTGAGGAGGGCCCACGCTCCCAACAA
>SNQJ01S0170921.1:1517-20570 GCA_010110895.2 Picea sitchensis | reverse complement strand
GATTTCTCCCCATAATATCTTACAGAACTGCATGAAGACACAATCCTTGACAGGAGAATGAGAACTTCAAAATGGGGAAATGTGGAATATCTTCGAATTGGTCTTAAAGGCACAAATCCAAGCAAAGCCAAGTGGATTGAGGTCGGAAAGGTGAGGGAAATATACCCTCATCTTCAAATAGACTGAAAATAGTCTTTTGGAGGTCCAAAAGCTTTCCAATGGGGAGGTGTGATCCAGGGGATCAAATTTTTCTCAAAATTCAAAGTTATCGGAATCGCTTCAAATCGAACGAGTGCGTAGAACTCATCGTCACGAACCCAACGCAACTCGTTCGGGTTCAAATGGACGTTGTATGAGTGAGATATCGCATTCTGTTCAAATTGCCAAACAAGCAAAAAAAATTTGCTGACTGTACAGTCCGTACAGTCCATACGGATGCTGACATGGCAGGGCCATACGATGATGTGGAAGAGCCGTACGCTGATGTGGCAGGACCGTATGCTGACATGGCAGAGATGAGTTGGCGGACAATTGGTAGTTGGACGTTCAAATCATTTCTTGACACCTGGCATCAGTGGCGAATGGATTGGTGACACGTGGCCTAAACAAGGGCCGCCACGTGTCACCTAGGCTATGGTTAAAACTTATGTACTTGGAAGGACTCGACCTCGCGACCTCTGGGTAGGGGAAGAGCCTTGGGAAGGGACGCCCAACCAGTGCGCCCACCATTGGTTCTTAACATATCAATGGTTTAAAATTTATTTGAGTTTGAAATGTGTAACGGTTGGGCACGGTCTGGGCCGGGGATAAGCCTCGACCCCGGTCCCCGGTCACATATTGTTTACCGTATAACCACCACTCGCGCACATTTTTTTCAAATGAATTCGGAGCCCGCGCACTTGGCCACTTGGTGCGTTTCCATAAGTTTAAACCTTGGCCCTTTTTTATGTGTGGGTGAGGTTGCATGGTAAGCCACATGCCCAATGGTTTTGCGGTTAGGGGCTAGGCGCCCTAACCATCCTACAGTTTGCACAATTTTTGGTTATGCACCCGGTTCTAGGTTTTAGCATAGATTTGAGCACGTGAGCTAGGTTGGACACACAGAGGTGCAATTTGTCGATCCAGAGACAACAAGTTTGAAGGGGAACTTCTAAGAAGCCTATCTTCTTCAATTTTTGGCCAAATCAGGTGTCGAAAAAACCTAGTTAGGGGTTTTTGGAGATTATGAAGCTATTGGAGCCATCTATTTGGAATTATGGGCATTGTAAAGCACACGTTTTAGCACTTTGAGAAAATAATATAAAAGATCCATTGGAAGTTGGACCAGGAGATGTCGCCCAAGAGAGGGGTGAACTCCTTTATCATTTGTTGTGTTATGTGTTTACTGTTCTCTGTATTTTGTTGGTTATTATTGCATCTTGAATGTGTAATTTCTATAAAATTTGTGTTTGCAAATTGATCCATTTGCATAATAACACTTGAATTAAAACTTGCAAATATTTTCAAGAATACAAGCCTTTATCATTTTTAGATCAAAGCAGTGCCATCAACATCGGGTGCCACATAAGTTTCAGGTGGGCGACAAAGTTTGGTTGAACTTGTAGAAAGAACATATTACATGACCACATCAAAAGATTCTCCCACTCCATTATGGGCTGTAAACCATCACCAAGACCGTGGGGGATAATTGTTTTGAGCTCAACATTCCTCCTTTCCTTGGCCTGCACCCAGTGTTCAACGTGGATCTCCTTTTCCCTTATTTCCCACCATTATTGGACACCTGAGACGTAGCAGAGCAGCTGACACCAACATTTATCAACCCTGACTGCTTACAATAGGAATCCAGTGATCAGATTGTGGACACACAGATCAAGGGCACTCGACAACAAAGGATCCATATTTATCGAGTCATCAAAGTAGGGAAACTCCTGCACCAAGGCAAGTGGCTCACCCAGGGACGAATTCAACAAATATTTCCTCATCTGATGGGGGAACTCAACGCAATGGAGACCATTTCTTCCTAAGGATGGATTATTGATCCAGGTGGATATCGATGGCCACCCACCTCTTCCGACTGACTCAAAACAATTTTTTGACAATTTTGGTAATTTACTATTTTTACCAGTTTTAACTTCCGAGGCCATTTTGAGGGCCTAAATGAAGGTTTTTCGGGATCGATATTCTCAATAATGTCTAAATTCATGATTGAGGCCCAAAAATGAATCTTCTTGACGATACCTTTTCAACGGGCTCTCATACGCCTAAAACAAAGATCGTATGCAAAAGTTACGATCCCGAGAAGTTGATGTACTAACTTACCCAAACGGGGCCCACATGACCTTTGGTGCTTCATCTCCTAGGGTTAGGTTTTTGGATGTCTAGGTTTTTTAGCATTCTTGTTTATTGTAAAAATGCCTGTAGAGCCTCATTGTAATCATCTTCTTGTGAATGAGCGCAACTGTTACATCTCTTCTCAAAGATAAGCTGCCACCATTCCAGTAAGCTTGTTTCTGCTGCATTTTACAGTTTGAGATTATTTCCTTATTGAATAGAAAACTAGTTTTATTGTATCTCTATTATTTTGTGTTAAGAAACTATTAATAATCTATAGTCATTTCATTCTGATCATAAAATATGGATCATCGAAATAAGGTGCACGAGCCTTAGCGCTTTGCACACACAGGTGAGGGAGAAACGTTTGAGATTTGAAATCCCCGAAGTCTGGAGAGCTGGAGAGCCAGCGTAAATTTCAACTGTCATATCCAGAGGGATACATGGCGATGGATCGTGAGCTTCGAAGAAATTGCTTTGAGAGTTTTAGTTTGAAATTTGAAATCCTCGAAGCTTGGAGAGCTGGAGAGCTGGAGTAAATCTCGATCATCTGATCTAGAAAAGACGTGGCGTAATCCTGTGGACTCTGGGTAAAGACCCAAAGTAAGACTCAACCATCCGATCCAAGAGGAAATGTGTCAGTAATCCGCATACTTCAAGGGGAAGTAAATTTTGAGACTTGAGATTTCAGAAGTCCGAAGACCCGAAGGAGATCTCGAAAGTTGATCGAGAATGGGGCCACAAGATTGTTGATCAAGTTGAAAGGTAAAATTCCCGAAGAAGAGGCAGATTCGTCGATTGAGGAGGAAAAGTGTCTGCAGATCATCAAAACTGGAAGATTGATGTACGAAATAAACGAGAGTTTGAGAATTGAAAGTCCCGAAGGCTGGACTTGTGGAGGAGATCCTGATCATAGATTCAGGAGGATAGGTGTCTATAGATCATCGACTACGGAATATTCGCGTATGGATAAAAGCAGGGTTTGAGATTTGAAACTCCTGGAGCCCGGATCACAAATTAAATCACAGTTGTTGATTTAAGAAGGTTCGATCTGATCCGTCAGTTCAGGAGCACCGTCAAGATCATGAGATCGATGGTCCTGTCACATTGCGGGGATTGAAGGTGCACAAACTTTAAAATCTTGAAGGCAGGCCACAATTGAAACCATGGTTTTGGAGAAAGGACACATGGATCTCTGTAGTGAATTGCGGGGCAAAAATAAGGTTTCCCTCAAACCACCTTTGGACTCACCCGCAATCGCATGGTCATGTGAGATCATCGGCCCAGGTCATATAGAAATAAGGAGCTAGCACTCACTAGACCGAGATCATGAAGCTTTTTGTTTTTCTATAGGTGTGTGGTCACCACCAGTTGCCACGTAAAGGAAGGGGCTTAGGACTGATTTACCTACAATGAATAAAATGACTTCCTGTAATTGCTAAGTGATGAAAAGGAATCTCAGAATAATGGGCAATGATGATGAATAGATAGGGAGTAACCACCAGTAAAGTGGTAGAGTTGTGATGAGGACCTGGGAGAGAACTGGGCGAAAATATGACATGCAAAAATTAGAAGAGGACATAGAGAATTGAAACGTTGTACAAAGCTATGGTGACGAAGAGTTTCTAGGATGATCTAGTAGAGAACTTGGCGTGATAAAGACATGCATAGAATGTGATTTTAGGGAACTAATGCATGAGCGTAGAAGGTGGTAGTAAGTAGCAGAAAAGGAGCAGAGAAGAGGTGCAACGAAAAGGAATGCAGAGCCAGGACATAACATAAAAGGCAGAAGAGAAGTTGAACAGGGTGCTTGTGCGCAGCAGGAGAAAGAGAAGAGTATAGAAGTGGAACAAAGTAATAGAAGCTAGAAGAGGCATATGGGACATGGAGTTGTAACAGACCATATCATAGACAAAACAAGTAAGTAAAGTTTTGTAATATTCAATCAGGGTGGTAGGGTGGTGCTAGGGAGGATTGCAGTCCTCTAAATTCTAGTTGGTTCTAGGAGATATTCTGAAAGTTGGTGATTCCATCTAGTGGGTGCTAGAGAAACCTGGGAGTTGGTGCTTCCATATAGGCGGTGCTAGAGAAATTTGAGAGTTGGTGCTCTCTACAAGTTGTATCTTTCTATCAGAGGTTGTAGCCTCATATTTGAGTTGGAGCTCAAAGAATGTGATGTACATGAAAGTTGGAGCTTGATTGACATCCTAAGAAGAAGAGGTTTTCACCCTTATGGGTTTCCTCATGAAAAGTAGTGTCTCTGTGTATTCTGTGTGATTTATCAAATATTGTATATCTATGCATGTTAAGTTATCAACAACACATTAAATAATAATCTAGAAAGAAAAATAAAAAGAACAAGAAAAGTTTCAAGATTATATACATAATTGATTCACCCACCCCTCTCAGTTATATTTCCAACAATTGGTATCAGAGCTGGTGCCTTTGATCAAAGGTAGATCCATAAGATTGGGCATGACTAGTCATGAAGGAAGTTCAACTAATAGAGTCCCTCTATTTGATAGAACAAACTTTGCCTTCTGGAAAATAAGGATGAGAACATATTTAATGTCTTTGGGTGCTGATGTTTGCGATGTCGTTGAAACTGGATATGTGAAGCCTGTAGTTTTGGCCTCAAAAGATGATAAGATGGAGTTTATATTTAATGAAAAATCAATGAATGCCATCCTCAGTGGACTTGCAGAAGCCGATTTTGTCAAAGTTATGCACTGTGATTGAGCAAAAGTTATGTGGGACAAGCTGATAAATAGTTATGAAGGTAATGAAAAAGTGAAAGAGGCAAAACTTCAGACTCATAGATTGAAATTTGAGCAGTTAAAGATGGATGAAGACGAATCTATCAATAAGTACTTCTTACATATAGAAGAACTTGTCAGCACTATGAAATGTCTAGGTGAAATGATAGATGAATCCTTTCTAGTCCATAAAATATTAAGATCTCTTCTTGATAGATTTAACTCAAACATATCTGTTGTAGAAGAAATAACTGATCTCAAAACATTGACACTAGATCAACTTCTCGGAACCATAAATTCTTATGAAATGAGAATCACCAAAGGTAAATCCACTACAAGAGAGGCATCCTTTAAAGTAGAGAAAAACACAAACTCTGATATAGATGAGATTGAAGCAAATTTTGTGAGAAGACTGACGAAAGGATCGGGCAAATACAAAGGTAAGTTTCTCTTCAAATGTTTCAACGGTGGTAAGATAAGTCATTTTGAAAATAAGTGTTCTCACAAAAGAAAGGATCAGACATATGATGATCAAGAGAAGCACAAACACAAAAAGGTCTATAAAGAGAATAATTTTAAGAAGAAAAGTCTTTGTGTAAACAATGATGACGATCCTTCAAATGATGAAAACAGTGACTCTTCTATTGAAAGTAAAATAAATGATCTCATGCTAATAGATTTAGAATACATAAACACCGAATACACAAGAAGTGAGATCGTTTATTGTGAAGTATTAGTAGATATTGAAGGAGAACTTGTCAGTGTGAGGGAAGAGATTGATAGACTCAGAGAAAACAAAACAAAACAAAAACAATTACTACTCAGGTATGAGAAAACATGCAATGAACCATCTGAAGAAATTGCTCTGCTGAAGGTTAAGTTAGAAAAATCTAAGAGGATTGAATAAATCCTCAAACAACAATTGAAGGAAGACAAAACAAAAGGTGAAAAATTGGAAGCTGAAGTAGTGTCTGTCAGAAAAGATCTAGAGAAATTTCAGGCCTTATATCATCAGAATCTGACAAGTATTAAAGCCTCAGAAGGATTAGCCACCATTCTGAATCAAAAAAGGATTCCAAAGTTGAAAATTGGTTTGAGTTATGAAGAGGGATCAAGTATTGGTCAGCCAAGCAACAAAGAATCCATCAAGTTTGTCAAATCTGCAACCATTGACACCAACGAACCTGCAAAAACAAATTAAGATAATCAACCACCAAGGAGGAGTGAAGGAAAAAGTACCAGAACTGAATCTGTAGAACAAAGAAATAATACACCATCTGCTCAAGGAAATGATCAACATGGAAGAAATCAACCTGCTCAAAGAAGACAACCTTTTCCCAGGTACACAGATTTTTTCTATGGATATTGTTTTTACTGTTCTAACTTTGGCCACAAAGCTGTAAATTTCTCTTTAAGATTTAGACATGAGAAATCAAGACACCCAAGGAATAAATATTTTCCACAACAAAGAATAAGACAACCAAGTAACAAACAATCACAGACTGCAAATCATGTCATGGTTGAGAAAAAGACGCGGATTAAGCATAGCAATCGTTATGACCCTTTATTCGATGAACCAGAATGTTACATCTACCATAATTATGGACATAAAACTGCAAACTATTGCTTAAAGAACTATAAGCCAGGTTCAAATCACAGAGTTGAAAACATCTAGGTTTGGAAGAAGAATGAAGATAACAAGTGTGGATTAGTGTTGTTATCTCAAAGACAAAAAGACCCCTGGTATATTGACGAAATATGATCTAGTCATATGACAGGTCACAAAAGTAAGTTCCTACTACTCAAAGAAAATAAATCAGGGAGTGTGACCTTTGGAAATGATGCTCTAGGAAATATCAAAGGTAAAGGTCTAGTAAGCTTAAGTAATGGAAAAATCAAAGCTCAATATGTATTATTTGTTGATGGTTTAAAGAATAATCTTCTTAGTGTTAGTCATATATGTGGCAGAGGATGTGAAGTCACTTTCACTACCAAGAATTGTAAAATAAATACAATAAACACATGAGAGATGATTGCAAAAGGGGTTTGAATTGAAAACAATGTATATGTTCTGAAGGAAGATAAGGAGAAATGTCATTTAAACAAATTTGATGAAATTTGGTTATGGAACAGAAGGCTTGGACACCTAAATTTTTATCATATTGTCAAACTGAATAATGAAGGCACTGTGAAAGACCTTCCAAGAATATCTAAGCCTAATAACTCTAGATGTGAATCCTGTCAAATGGGGAAGCTGACTCGTGCTCAATTGAAATTGAAGAGTTTCACATCTTCGGAGAAAACACTTCAAATTGTTCATATGAATCTGTGTGGACCATCACGAAAGGAAGGAACTGGAGGAGAATGTTACTTTATGCTAGTCATTGATGACTTCTCCAGACTTACATGGTTTTCCTTTCTGAGAGAAAAATATGATGCGTTTGAGAAGTTAAAAAATTTTAAGGTGTTATTTGAGAATCAAACAGTAAGGAAGTTAAAGGAAATTCACTTAGACAGGGGAGGATAATTGTTGTCAAGAGATTTCAAACAATTCTGTGACAGACATGGAATTAAAAGAGAATATACTATTCCAGGTACTCCTCAACAAAATGGAGTTATAGAGCGCCAAAATAGATCAGTTCAACAGATGGAAAGGGCTATGATGAGTGAAAGGGACATTTCAAAAACCTTCTGGGTGGAGGCTGTTCACATGACTGTTCGTATTCTAAACAAAGCGCATATAAGGCTGAACAGTGATAAAACTCCATATGAGTTGTGGTTTGGTCAACCTGCATAAATAAAGCACTTCAAAGTATTTGGAATTAAATGCTACATCAAGAATAATGATGATCATCTGGGAAATTTTTATAGTAGATCTGATGAAGGTATCTTCTTAGGATATGCAATGAACAATAAAGGATACATATGCTTTAACAAAATAATGCATAAATTAGCTGACTGTATTGATGTTCAAATTGATGAAGAAGCTCTTGTAAAAGATCAACATAGAATAATCACTAAGCTAGATGAAAAAGATGGTGAGAATAATGAAAATGAAGAAAAACAAATCTCAGAGTCACAAGAAGATGATGAATCAGGTGGAGAAGAGACACCTAGACAAGAAGAGTCAGGACAATAATCCACATCAAATCCTTCCGCCAGAATTACTCAAAATAATCATCCTGAAAGTCAGATAATTGGTGAGAAAGACAAAGGTGTAAAAACCAAGAGAAGGATAATCAAATATACCGAGAAATAACATATAGCCTTCATATCCATGGTGGAACCTAAGAACTTTAATGAAGCCAGTAAAGACATAAATTGGTTAAAATCAATGAATGAGGAACTTGACCAGATTGAAAAAAATGACACTTGGGAACTCATTCCTAGGCCAACAAATAAAAATGTAATAGGATCCAAATGGGTCTACAAAAAAAAGATGACTGAGAAAGGAAATATTGTAAGAAATAAGGCTATATTGGTATGCAAAGGATATGCTCAAATAGAAGGACTGGACTTTGATGAAACATTTGCGCTCGTATCAAGCTTAGAAGCTATTAGAATGTTTCTTGCCTATGCTTTTCATAAACAGTTTAAAGTATATCAAATGGATGTCAAGTCAAATTTTCTAAATGGAGATCTAAAAGAATAAGTCTAAATGGAACAACTAGAGGGTTTCCAACTGTTAGATAACCTTGAATTTGTTTGCAAGCTGAAGAAAGCCTTATATGGGTTGAAACACGCTCTTCGTGCCTAGTATTACAGACTGGATAAGTATCTTAAAGACAAAGGGTTCAAGAGATGAACAATTGACAATAATCTATATATATCAAAACATAGGGTAATGATTTTCTCATTGTGTTGGTCTATGTAGATGACATCATCTTCAGAAGAAATAATGATTCATTGGTACAATGGTTTTCTTCTGCCATGCAGTCTGAATTTGAAATGTCTATGATAGGGGAATTGTCATTTTTTCTTGGTCTGCAAATTACTCAGAGGTCTAAAGGAATATTTATTTCTTAGGAGAAATATTTAAGAGAAATGTTGAAAAGGTTTCAAATGGAAGATTCTACACCTATGGTCACTAAATGCAAGTTAAGAAGGGATGATGACTCACCTGATGCTGATCATATTTCATATAGGTATATGATAGGAAACCTATTGTACATCACAACATCCCATCCAGACATAATGCATGTTGTTGGAATGGTAGGAAGGTATCAGGATGCACCTAAACATAGTCATTTGTTAGCTGTCAAAAGACTATTCAGATACTTGAAAGGAAAAATGAACTATGGCCTATGGTATCCTAGGAATCAAAATTTTCAACTATAAGTCTATTCAAATGTTCATTGGGTTAACTGCGTGGATGAAAGGAAAAGCACAAGTGGAGGTGTATTCTTCTTAGAATATTCCCTTGTAGAATGGTTGATCAAGAAGCAAGGTTCCATTTCCTTATCAACTACAGAAGATGAAAACATTGCAGTTGCCACTTATTGTACCCAAGTATTGTGGATGATTCAGACACTTGCAGACTTGGAGGTAAAATATACTACATCGATCCCAATTCATTGTGATAATACTAGTGCAATTAGTGTGTCAAAGAATCCTATATTTCACTCCAAGACCAAGCATATACCCATCAAGTATCACTTCTTGAGGGAACAAGTGACCAACACTGTTGTTTCTTTGCATTATATTCCATCGAAATATCATATCGCTGATATCTTCACTAAACCGCTTGCAAAATATCAGTTTGCATATCTACACCAGAAGTTGCGTGTGACCCTGTTATCAAGATAAATAGTCTATCTGATCAGGGGGAGAGTGATCCTAGTATATCCGAGGGGCAGCACAAAGTCACTCTCTTTTTTCTTTGACATTGATGTCAAAGGGGGAGAAAAATGTGTTGTCTTTATGCTATAGTTGGAGGTCTAAGAAGAATAGTGTAGCCTTTCACGGTTGCCATAAATTACAAAGGGGGATATTGTTGGCATGTGTACAGGAAGACTGTGATTGTCATTGATGGCAAGAACAACAATGAAACCTTGCGTGAGAAGTTGTTGCAAGGAGTGCACAGATCCACAATTAGACTGAGTGTCGAAGTGAATCTTTAAGAAGTCGAGAGAACAGAAGACACGAAAGCTCAGAAGATATAGCACTTTCTAGAAGTGCAGACAAGGTCCAAGAGACAGACTCATAGGAGGAGAAAAGGTTGAGATCTTTAAACACTTAGAAAACCTTCTAAGACAAAGATATCAAAAGCTCAGGAGAGAGGGATATAGTGACTGTAGGATCACAACAAAGAGGACCATCAATGGTCTGATCGAAATAAGGTGCAGGAGCCTTAGCGCTTTGCACATGTAGGTGACAGAGAAAAGTTTGAGATTTGAAATCCTTGAAGTCTGGAGAGCAGGAGAGCCAGAGTAAATTTCAACCATCAGATTTAGAGGGACACGTGGCGATGGATCATGAGCTTTAGAGAAATCACTTCAAGAGTTTCATTTTGAGATTTTAAATCCTCGAAGCCCGTAGAACCAGAGATCCATAGTAAATATCGACCGTCTGATCTAGAAAATACATGGCGTAATCCTGTGGACTCTAGGTAAAGACCTGAAGTAAGCCTCAATTATATAATCCAATAGGACATGTGGAGTAATGAAATAATCACGCATACTTCAAGGGAAGTAAAGTTTGAGACTTGAGATTTAATTCGAGAAGATCCGAGATCTCGACGTTGATGCGAGAAAGGATCAAAACCGGAATTTCGAAGATCCAAAGGAGATCTCGACTGTTGATCGAGAAAGGATCCAAAAAACCGTTGATCAGGTTGAAAGGTCGAATTCCTGAAGTAGAGGCAGATTCGTTGATTGAGGAGGACAGGTGTCTGTAGACCATCAACTCCGGAAGATTGACGTACAAAAGAAATGAGAGTTTGAGAATTGAAATTCCTGAAGGACAAATTCACGGAGGAGATCCTGATCATAGATTCAAGACGACAGGTTTCCATAGATCATCGACTCCAAAAGATTGGTGTATAGAGAAAAGAAGGGTTTGAGATTTGAAACTCCCGGAGACCAGATCACGAAGTAAATCACAGCCGTTGATTTAAGAAGGTTCGATCTGATCTGTCAGTTCAAGAGCACCATCAAGATCGTGAGATCGACAGTCCCATCGCATTGTGGGGATTGAAGGTGTGTAAACTTTAAAATGTTGAAGGCAGGCCGCAATGAAAACCACAGTTTTGGAGAAAGGACACATGGAGCTCTGTAGTGAATTACGGGGATAAAAGTGGGGTGTTCTCAAACCACCTTTGGATGTACCCGCAATCATGTGGTCACGTGAGATCATCGCCTTAGGTCATATCGAAAGAAGGATCTAACACTAGCTAGACCGAGATCGTGAAGCGTTTTTTTTTATAGGTGTGTGGTCACCGCTAGTGGTCATGTAAAGGAAGGGTCTTAGGACTGATTTACCTAAAATGAATAAAAAGACCGACTATAACTGCTAAGTTTATAAAAGGAATCTCAGGATAATGGGCACTGATGATGAATATACAGGGAGTAACTGCCAGTAAAGTGGTAGAGTTGCGATGAGGACCTGGGAGAGAACTGGGTGAAAATATAACATGCAGAACTTAGAAGAGGACATAGAGAATTGATACATTGTACAGAGTTGTGGTGACGAAGAGTTGCCAGGATTATCTAGAAGATAACTTGACGTGATAAAGACATGCAGAGAATGTGGTTTTCAGGAATTGATGCATGAGCATAGAAGGTGGTGGTAAGCAGCAGAAAAGGAGCAGAGAAGAGGTGCAGTGAAAACGAATGCAGAGCCAGGAAAAAGAATAAAAGGAAGAAGAGAAGCTGAATAGAGTGCTTGTGCGCAGCAGGAGAAAGAGAAGAGTATAGAAGTGAAACATGCTAATAGAAGCTGAAAGAGGTAGAGGAGACATGGAGCTGTAATAGACCATATCATAGACAAAGCAAGTAAGTAAAGTTTTGTAATATTCAATCAGGGTGGTAGGGTGGTGCTAGGGAGGATTTCAGTCCTCTAAATTCTACTTGGTGTTAGGAGATATTCCAGGAGTTGGTGCTTCCATCTAGTGGGTGCTAGAGAAACCTGGGAGTTGGTGCTTCCATCTAATTGGTGCTAGATAAATATGAGATTTTGTGCTCTCTACAAGTTGTAGATTTCTATCAGAGGTTGTAGCCTCATATTTGAGTTGGATCTCAAAGACTGTGATGTACATGAAAGTTGGAGCTTGATTGACATCCTAAGAAGACGAGGTTTTCACCCTTATGGGTTTCCTCATGAAAAGCAATGTCTCTGTGTATTCTATGTGATTGATCAAATATTGTATATCTATGCATGTTAAGTTATCAACAACACATTAAATAATAATCTAGAAAGAAAAAGAAAAAGAACAGGAAAAGTTTCAAGCTTATATACATAACTAATTCACCCCGACCTCTCAGTTATATTTCCAACAATATTGGTTCTCAATAAGGATGGGGCATGGAGGATATGCATTGGATACAGTTATTAATGGGGATTTATTTTTTCTTTTATTTACCCAATCATGTATAAATTGTTTTTACATTTTTCTCCAAGACTTGACCCTCATATAGAACAATTATTCCTTTTCATTGATTACCAAGGTTACTATGACATGTGCCCGTCTATCTATGCATGGTTTGCAAAAATTATTGAATATGAAAGTGATTCACTTTGTTAAATTTAATTATTTGAGTATTGTTTCGTGTATTTCATCTAAATATTAATATGTTTCAAAGGATAAGATTGTAAAAATCAACTCACTAAGGAAAAGTTCAAATCCTCCTCAGTTATGGCTAAAGAAAATCAAGTTCATGATGAGCATTTCAAGGGATATCATCCCTTTTTCCCACTTTAGGAGCTTGCAATACTCAAAACAACATTGATGACCTATAATCCATTTAAATTATCTCACCTCAGAGAATTCAAATTGCATAAGGAGTCTAAGAACCCTAAATAGATAATGAAAATTTTAGGGATAACTTCTATCAATCAATTGATTTATTGGGAGTTCAATTAGGTTTTTTCCCTTCAAGCATAAATAGGAGAATATGATGATAGATTAGACCTCATGTATTTTCTATTTTATCATTTCTCTGGTGCTACTAGTAATCCGAATTGTAGTAGAAGGAAAATTGTTGCCCTGATGTTATGAGATATTTTGAATAAAGAAGAAGACATTTTTTTACATATTTCAAT
Organism: Picea sitchensis; assembly: GCA_010110895.2. Classification (NCBI taxonomy): domain Eukaryota; kingdom Viridiplantae; phylum Streptophyta; class Pinopsida; order Pinales; family Pinaceae; genus Picea; species Picea sitchensis. The sequence continues at coordinate 7,224 of SNQJ01S0170921.1, read as the reverse complement.
ATTACTTGTTTAAACAAGGGTTACAAGATAATCCTTGAGTAAGGCCCCCTCAATAAGAGGATTGATAAACCATGTATGCATCTGTTGTTATCTTTCAATTATGTTTTAGTGTTGATTATAAAGTTCTATACTAGGACTATAAACTATTGTAGTAGACTATATAGTTAGTTAATTCATGTCATTTCCATCCTTCCTATGTTTTTCTTAATGTATTTGAACAACACTTATGTTATTTTTACTTCATGTATTTCATTGATATGATTGTATTTATAATGTTTGGTACTTGAAGAATGTTTGATGGGAAATCTAAGATTTCTAAAGTCTGTAAGGATTGATTGTCTAATAGTAGCCATTAGGATCCAAAGTTCCATCAATGCATGAACCTAGTTCTTTATTGTATAAAAGATGACTTGATATCTTTGTCTTACCTTGCATATCTTTAGGGGAGTTAGATTGAATTTCACAATATTGATGGTATGAAGAAATAGGGGAATGACTTGTCAAAGTTGAACATTTCATTTATGCAATCTTTTAGAATGCCAAAATTCAGATTAGACCTTAGTAGTTGCATACATAGTGTGCAACACCTCATAAGTTTTCATGCACCCCATATTGATATTTAAAGTAATATGAGGTATTTAGTATTTATTCCTACAATTATTTGTCCCAACACTTTTTTACATCATTTCTAGGGAAGTTTCTAAAATGACATTCAATTGAAAATTATGAAAAACCAACAACATTTCATAATTAGTTTTCATGCATAGACCTAGAGATAAACATGGTAGATTTTTAACAAGAATACATGTTTTTTGTGCATCTCAAGTAGGAACATGTGATCGGGTATAGTATAAATAGGACTGCGAAGTAAACATCCAACATATTCTTGAACAATTTTTTGATCAACGTGAAAATGGAGTTGGGATTTTTATCAATCCTTTCTGTGATCTTATGGATCCTCTTATTGATAGAGAAATTAAATATAGTGAAGAATATCCATATCAAAACATCATGGTAGGAGAAGGAGAAGACCAACCTGATATATTTAAGTTCCCTATTTGAGAAATCCATGAAGAAACAAGGATGTAGAATATTAATCCCACTACTCTCTCTCATTTCCATGCCTTACTATATAAGACCTTGAAATATTTATCTTCAAGTTGGAGGTTGTATGTAGGAGATATGACGATGATTAAGATGCCCAAAACCTCAAACTTTCCCCCTCTACCTTAAAATATTTTTCCTTGAGGTGGTTCATGAGTTTGGAAGGAAATACCATTACTAGTTGGGAGTAAACAAAATAAACATTCATAGAGAAATATATGGATTATTGCAAGGACATAGACACTAGAGATGAGATATTTAGAATGATACAATGAAAGAATTAATCCCCAAAGGACTATGAAGAAATATTTCAAATTAGTTACAAGAGGGCTCATAGTTTCACACTAGATGAGGAATCTCTCAAACGTGTGCTTCTTAGAGGAGTGACATAAGAGTTAATGGAGACTTTAAACCTACTTTGTAGTGGAGACATATTTTGGTTGGATTATAATGACATAAATAAAATGTTAAAAAGTTACTCCAATAATTGAAAGATAACAAGAGATGCATTACTAATAATAGGGTTCTATTACATGGTGGAGATGCATAAATAATAGGGGTGGCATAAGGACGCAGGAGCATTAATAGCAAGCATGCAGAGCAGGACAAATCAACACTGGGAATCTTTACAGAACATCAACGCTGGAGATTACGACAAATTTTGAAGCATGCTTGAATTCAGTGCCGAAAAAATCTTTGAAAGCAGGCTTGAACAATTACGAGCAAAGTGGGAGATTCCACTCCGGCTCTGCAAAACAACTGGAATAGGGTAGCCATTAGGTTAAGTTTTGGGATATACAAGTAGTCCGGGGGAACCCTAAGAACCCTCTGAGATAAATAGAGGTTTTTTACACCCAATGAGGCTAGCTGCAAGTTAGTAGGAGATTTATGAGTTTTCAGTTGTTGTTGTGATTTCAGTTGTAGCCATTTTTCACTTATGAATATAATAGAGGAAAATTGACCCAATGCATGGTGTGGACATTGTTTTCAATTCCATTTTATTGTGTTTTCATGAATGAATGAATGAATTTCATTGTGAGTAGACGAAAATGTGAATGTTAGGATAAGTTTCAATTGTTTCTCTTCTGTCAAGCTGTGCAAGGTGTGCACAAAGAATGCAGGAGTGTGTTAACGGGTTCTGTTTAAATCCTAAAGCTCAGAAGAGATAACACAAAACTTTACCTTTGCAAGGAGTGCAAAGAAACTACTGCAAGGTGTGCATAGTCACTCGCAAGAACCAAGTCTTGTGTAAGAATCTACTGCAAGGAGTGGACAAACCTGAGACTCGACTAAATCTTGAAGGAACTCTGCAAGGAGTTGAAGAATCAGGACAGAGGGACACCGGGAGGGCGAGAAGAATTTAGTTCCAAGAAATCCTTCGAATATGAGTTATCAAAATCCCTGAACCGTAAGGAGTGCGTGGGAAGTCGAAAAACTTCACGAAAGGTAAATATCAAGAGGGATAGCACTTTTCAGAATTGTAGGCAAAGTCTGAGAGATGGACTCACAAGAGGTTCAAAGGTAGAAACCTTTGAAGACTTAGAAAACTTCTACGTTAGAGGAATCAAAATCTTAGGAGGGGAAGCGACGTCTGTCATCAGATAAGTTGCAGAGGAGAAGATCTGGTCGTCAAATCTCGCGCTCAGATAATCAAGAAAATGCACAAAGGGGGATCGGATTTGAACCGTTAGATTTGAGCACATGGCCCAACATTCGTTGGATCCATAGGTAAGTGCATGAACTTTAACCTATTGGAAGTGCACAGAGTAAGAAAAATTGTGAAACCTAGGTTCTCGATTTAATCACAACTGTTAGATCACGGAGGAATATCGACCGTCGATTCGAGGAAATCACAGAATCACGAATCAGGAGAAGGGAGGTGCATAATCTTCCAACTTCGTGAACCTGGAAGGAGAAAGAAAGACTGTTGGATCACGAGGATTGTGGACCGTTGATTTGACGTGAGTGGAGCCCAGATTTCGAGTTTCGAAAATTGGGAGGATGAGCAAACAAAACCTTCCAGGGACACGAAATGCGAAACCGTGAAGCACTCGAGAGGTTGGCCCCAGGTCATAGCGAGGGGTCACATTGTAGAAGGTTGTGGGAGGAGCTAGCATGCGCTAGGCCCCACTTCAATATTTCAGAAGTCAGAGAGTCGGGGTTGGTTCATATCCAAACAATTGACACACGAAGTCACGAAGTGTCTTTTGGTTAGGTGAGTGGTCACAACCATGGTCATGTAAAGGAAGGGGCTTAGCCATGGGAGAGATAGCGCCCGTTTGGTGTGGAGATTCAACAACGCTTAGGAGAGGACCCATGGCTCTCATACGACCTGCGTAATTTGAGAAAGGAAATATGTAAGTGGTTTTGGGGTCTAGCAGAGACCCAAAGAGTCGATTCAACTCATATTCTTGATCAATCCCAAACCGAGAGGTCATGCACCCCTGTGGAGGGAAGGGGATCTGCGTCAAGTGGCATTAGAGATGAATTTTTTCTTGTAGACAACAGGAAAAGGAGAGGATACAAAAAGAACTTGAAGTTGTACTCTGTGTGCAAGGGATAGTCAACACAATGTCACCAAGGATACAGGGATAAAAACCTTTAGCTAATCGAGCTATAGAAAGGGAGATGTGAGAACTTTGTGCAAGATTAGAGGCGATGGAAGCAGCACAGAGACGAGCACCTCATCCTAGAGACGTCAGCGATGGAGAGAGTGAAGAAGATGTGGGTGAGAATGTTGTTGAAGAAGCTACAGGTGAGGATGTTGCCGAAGAATGCTTGCTGAGAGAGGTTTCCAGATTGGGAGGCAGAGCCAAGATAGAGGTCCCAATGTATGAAGGAAATTTAGATGCTGAAGAGCTACTGGATCTGATAATATCCATGGAAAAACACTTCGACCATGAAGAGGTCGATGAAGAGAAAAGTGTGAAACATGCTTTCACCAGGCTAAAAGAACATGCAACACTATGGTGGGATGAACTGCAGGTTGAGAGGAGAAGCAAAGGAAAGCATAAGATAAAGAATTAGAACAAAATGGTAGCCATACTGAAGGATAAGTTCATGCCCAAATATTATCATATCATTTTGTTCAAGAAGTTACAGAACTTGAGACAAAAAAGTATGGCAGTTAAAGAGTACATAGAGGAGTTCTACAGGCTGAACATCAAAACTGGACAAAGGGAGAAATATGAGGAAAAAATTTCCAGATATATAAATGGCTTGAGAAGTGATATCCAGGATGAGCTTAGTATGATGTCAGTAAGGACAGTGGAGGATGCTTATCATTTTTCAATGAAGGTAGAGGAGTAGTTGGCTAGAAAACAAAGCCAACGAGGAAGAGGTAAAAGCCCAGCCCCCCCAAAAATCAAGGGAGTTACCCATGACAAAGCACATAATTCTAATGACGAGACTGAAAAAACACATAGTCACTCAGAAAGAGGAGGAAGTTCTCGAGGAAGACATGGTGGTGGAAGAAGTTCTTCTAGAGGAAGAGGAAGAAGAGGAGGAGGAAAAGTAAGATGTTATGCTTGTGGAAAGACAGGACACATGTCTTGGGAATGTCCCGAGAAAAATAAAGAAGGAGGAGGTGAAGCTCACATTTCGGAAGGACATAGAAGATATGTTGAAGCATAAGGAGGATAGGATGGAGAATCCTTGGTGTTGAGAAAATTTCTTTTAAAACCAGAGGCAGAAGTTGAAAATCTGGTGCAGAGGAACAGTCTCTTCAGGACAACTTGCAAGACTAAAGACATAGTATGCAAGGTGATAATTGATAGTGGGAGCACTGACAACTTAGTATCCACGAATATGGTGGAGAAATTGGAGCTAGAGACAACTGCACATCCAAATCCATACAAAGGCTCATAGTTGCATAAAGGACACTAGTTAAAGGTTACTAAATAATGATTGGTTGAATTTAAGATAGGAGGATATAGAGATGAAATCCTGTGTGATGTAATTCCCATGGATGTATGTCATATTTTGTTGGGAAGACCCTGGTAGTTTGATAGGAATGCCATTCATGATTGGAGGAAGAACACATACACCTTAGAAAAGAATGGTAGAACACACATTTTTCTGCCAATAGAGGAGATAAAAGTGAAAGAGGAAGCCAACACAAACATACTTCTCATGAGTGGGAAGGAACTACTGAAAGAAGTTAAGAAAGAACATGAGATGCAGTTCGTTGTGGTGAGGAAACCTAGATTTATTCTTACAAGTACATCGATGGATGATTTTCCTGAATAAGTTCACGTATTGTTGGACAATTTTGCTGAAATAGTGGTGGATGAGATGCCTAACTCATTGCCACCCATCAGAAGTATCAGTCACCATATTGACTTGATACCAGGAGAAAGTCTTCCAAACAAAGAAACATACATATTGACACTTCGAGAGAATGAGGAAGTGAAGAACCAAGTCCAAGAATTCTTAGACAAGGGTTTGGTCAGAGAGAGATTGATTCCATGCACAGTACTAACTGTGTTGAGCCCAAAGAAGGATGGAGGATGGAGAATGTGTATAGACTCAAGAGCCATTAACAAGATCACCATCAGGTATAGATTTTCGTTGCCAAGAATGGATGATTTAATAGATTGTTTAA